>SKCR01012369.1:0-12707 GCA_019454045.1 Zanthoxylum bungeanum
AAAATAATCCAAGAGAGAGAATGAAAATTTGAGTTGAAAAACAGAGAGAAAAGGAGTGAAAAATAAAAAGAAAAATCAGAAAAGTGATGAGTGAAAATAACGAGTGAAACGGCGAGAACGACGAGTCAAAACAGTGAGAAAACGGAAAAAATGGTAAACTGTAACCGCGGGTGAAAACAGTGAAAACAGCAAAAACGGTAGAAACAGCGGATCCATTGAAAATGGACAAAACAACAGAAACGGTGAACCCGGACAAAACAGCGGAAACAACGGATCAGTGAGAATAGTGGGATGATAACCCTTCCGGTACCATGGAACGCACTCCCGGACAGCGACTAAAAGATGGAAACCCGGACGTAAATTCCGTAGCCGATTCCGAATGGACGGTAGTGCGGTCTGCACTCGGGATACAATGCCACGTACCATTTAAGATACGCATATCTCGTCTCATCCGAATTTGTATTTGAGCATGTTATAGCCTTTAGGTTATTCGTTTATTATCTAAAGCATGATTTAGTTTAGTTTGTTATTTATTTGCTAAAGCATATTTAGGTTGTCCTTATGCACGTTATTAGTTTATGATGCGTTGGGTAATGATTTATACATGTTAATGTAATAATTCAATGTACTCGTTGTGTTATATTGCATGGAATTATTTGGATGAAAGCATGTTAGATCTAAGTACCCTTGAGCATGCATACTAAGTAGACTTGGTTAATATTACACAAATCACAAACATTACAAGTGACATAAAGTAAGAGACCATTCCGAACCCAACGGTTTGAGGTCTTCTCCTGCGAGGAGTGAGTGCGGCCTTAAATCTTTGTCCCGGTTCACACCGGGTGGCGACTCCATGTTATTTCACACTTCTCAGCTAGGCCGCCAGCCTAGGACGGCGTCGCCCAGCTCCTGTTGTCTACAGTAGTATTATCGAGACCGGACATTGATAATGCGTAATAGTCTAGTATTGCACGTGTGCACGTTATGGAAGTGTAACAGCATAGTTCTCATATATTTGAGTATTAAATACTTATGCAAGTGTGATAGGAGGTTCTGTTAATCGATGGTACGGAAACAGCTTTGCTCTGGATATATTTTCCAAAAAGCTTTATATATTTTCCAAGAAAAAATAATAAAACCAATTACTTAATTGATTTAAATAAAACCAAAAGTAAATGATTTTCCCTCCAAACACTATTACACCAACTTACATCAACTATTCACATGTCACTTTAATAAAGTGATGTGATGCAAGTCAATCCATCAATCCATCAATCAATCAATCAATCAATCAATCACTCAAAGTGACTTTTGATTTGACGCTTGATGTGACGATCGATTTGACGCTTGATGCGACTTACGATGCCGCACTTGAATTCGAAATACGAATGCGCTCGCAATCACACTCGGACTCGGGTTCGCTAATTCCAAATTAACGATTTTTCCGTCGCGTCGTAATTAAATGATTACGCCTAGCGAATTCACTATTCACGTCGCTAACGAATTAATTCTAAATTAATTCGTTCGCCCGAATTAAAATCTAATTTTAATTCCGCGTCGAAATCTAATTTCATTTAATATATCGAATATATTAATTTACCGATTAATTCCAAATTAATCGTTATCTCTCTCTAGACGATATTTTATCCTAGATAAATATCTCCGTAATTAATCCTAGAATAATTTTCTCTCTCTTCTATATAATCCCAGATTATTCAAGAGTGCGAGTTGTGCGTCATCGGTGGATTATCGGGAAGCGACCCATGAGATCCCCGGATAAGTTGGCAGTAAATGCGGTCGTCGGAGTATCCGAATCACGTACGTACCAAGTACTACGTTCTACCGATTTACGAGACAAGGTCGACTCCTAGCAAAGCACCAAGTCTTCCCATTTCTCCGGACATATCCATTTAAGAATATTAAGATCTGTTATCAAGCGTAGTATATGATTGTATTGTGTATATCGGCCCAGTATCGGATAGTGACGTGCTAGGGCTGGGGCTGGCTAAGTGTCTTCCCCGTCCGAAGCACATATCGGATGCCTGGTAACATAGTCTCTATAATCGGATATTCATGACCTGGTCACAATATCCCGATTGGTTGCGCAACACTCAAGAGCACTAGTACCGTATCCTGCGTGACATCATCTCCAATATGACTGAAGTGATACTTCCGTCTTGACATCACACCCAATACACTACGACTCTCTGATAAACCCAGAAGTGGTGTACGCAGAACTGGTTAAAGCCCTGTACCACCAAGACCAAAGTCTACCGATTATCGCAAGTATTAGCGATGCAAGTCTCAGGTTAAGACTATACACACCTACCTTGATTTCGGCCTCCCATAGACACATAGTCATATTACCAATGGGATTCCGAGGGGTCTATCCAGAGCGAAGCTGTTTCCCATACCATCGGTGAAACACGACCTCCTATCGCACTTGCATAAGTATCCAATACTTATATATATGAGAACTATGCCGTTGTGCCCTCACAACGCACACAAGTGCAATACTAGCCTATTCCGCATTATCGATGTCCAGTCTCGATAATACTCCGGCTAGGGATATTTAATGATTAATCCTTCGGGGACTGATACTGTCTCATATCATTCTCAGTCCAGGAACTAATCATAGGGACCTCTCTTCATTTATATATCTATGGTGATCTAATCACAAATGATGAGAGTGCAATTTCCTTATCACATAGTTAATTTGCTACAACAACACAATGATCTGTGCAAACAGTGACGCTGTGGGTCATTTTGTCCAACAATCTCCCACTTGGCACATAGCCAGTCACTCAAGTGTCCCACACCCGAACTATGTACGGTTCGCTCAAATTGCTGAGGAAAGGTTTTCGTCAGCGGATTTGTTTGATTATCGTTTGACGCGATTTATACGATCATCACATCGCCACGATGTATGATCCGAACGAATCAGATGATATGGAAGTATATATCCGGATCATCGATGAGACCTTTAATTCCTTAGTCGGTGCTGACGCCTAGCTCAGCTGCTAACAGAACTATATCCAATCTAATTAGATTTATTTTATATGTTTGAGATTTTATTTATATTCAAAATATAAATTATGTTATTTACATCTAATGTATTTATCTCAATATCATCTTTATATAATAAAACACTTAGTGTTCTATAATATAAAGGTTTTATCCGTAACGGATTAAACACTGATATAGAGATAATGTCTCTAGTCAAACTAGTTACATTATAACAGTTCCTAATTTAAGTACATACCTGAAGGGTAGTTCCTAAACTTAGGTATCTACGGTCGAAACAGCGACTTTCGTCCCGTTTCTGATTCGCAGAGAAATCTCGGCTTGAAGTCAGTATCCAGCTCATAGCGGATTCTGAACATCAATACATATATTTAATGTACCACACTAAGTATTTAAAATCTAATTTTAATACTAGTAGTGAACATAACTTTGACAAATATTTTTAAATTCAGAGCCTCGCCCTTTCTTTAATTCCTTCGTGTCTTCCATATCCAAATGGTAGTCACTTTGGGATATGTCAATTATCTTTTCAATATTTCACAAACCTTTGGCCAAGCCTTGGGTTTCAGAATATCGAAACGATGTGCACCTTGTGCAACACGCCCAATTGTAAACTTTGACTTTTCACCTCTAGAATAGTCAAATCAATTCTCTAAGAATTATTAATTGCAATTTAATACTTTTAAATCTAAAGATAGATTTATGATAAGTATATTAATTAAGCACTAAAGTCATCATCACATAAATCTTCCAAAGATTTTATGCTCTACTTATTTGCTTAATTATGGCCTAGATATAATAAGTTATTTTATCCATAAAGTAACCTATTATGAATTCCCAATAAAATTAAATCATTTAAAACATTTAATCCAAGGATTATATATTTTAAATATTCAACTTTTCAATTCTTTCTTGATTTCAGTAGTCCAACTATTTAATCAATTTAATAAGGTACTATTCATTATAATGATTACAATAATCCAATTATTTAATCAACTATAATTTTAATTCAATTACATTGATTACTATAATCCAATTATAAAATCATTATATATCGAATGAGTTTGTATATAGTCCAACTATATATATTTTTAAAACAACATAAAATATTAGTCCAACTAATACTTTTGATTAATATGACGAGTAAAATAGATGAGCGCATTTAGCGAGTATTCGAACGAATTTTGCAAATTCAATACTTGCCTCCCACTATTTTTCGTCGAGCCTCTAACCCTCTGTCGAGTACTCGGGAAACCGTGTTTCCTAGTGGGCTAGGATCCCGTTAAATATCACACAATCTTGACTTTGGCCAACAAATTGTATGATAATTAACTAGGTAGATCTCGAAGATCAATTGGATCTCATCCAACTCCTAGATCCAGTAGGTGGACATCCAAGTCCCAAACATATATCTTATATATGCCTATACATCGAATGTATACCCTAACCTTTTTCCTCTGAATCAACTAGGCCTTGGCTTTGGCACAACAAACCTAGTGATCCCAGTCAAGCGCAGACCCATTGACATGGAAGCTTCGTAATCAATGTCAATGGACAAGAAGTGGTCTTGACTTTGGCCAACAAACCACAACTTGGACACGACACCGATATGGAACAAAGCCTCGTGATTAAAACACATCTTCGACGGACAAGGGCTTGACTTTGGCCAACAACCCCTGCCAATCTCGGATCTTGAGTAAGAATCACTCAATGGAAGGAAAATAAACGCTTGATATTTAACGAGGGTTTTTCGCGTGCAAATTGGCTACCAATTTAATTATCTTTGTTAAGGTCTCATCATCATACACCCTTAAACATGCATTCTAAATACATAATAAAGTGAGTATGAAAATAAATAATAATGATATGCGGATGGATACTTAACACATTGATCCTAGATCAAATCTCTCCCTTTCTCACTCAAGCTAGCACTAGTATTACTTCTACCCGTTACACTACACTTCTAAAGAAACCTCATTTACATTGAGGGGAATAGGTGAGAAGAGAATACAAAGAGAATGAAGGTGATAAGGCTGGACACGCAGGTCCAATTTAATAAATCGAATTTATTACAACAATTTCTAAAATTGCCCACCCATCTAATATCCATCCGATATACATTATTCATTCAACACAACCACGTATTCACACACATAAGCATGCTATCAATCAATCTAATCAAATTAATTAATCTGATAATAAAGTGATCATCCAATGTTCAAACAACGATTTGATTTTGTTCGAGTCAAACTCGTTTTTGCGAATAAGTACTTAAAGTACGAATTCATGAATTAAATTAAACTACATCATTAAATCTAATTTAATATGTATTTAATACTAATTCACTATTCAATTCCAAATTAAATATTACACTTTATTTAATAAACCTTTTACGATTTAAATTCCAAATTTAATCGTAACGCATCTCAAAGACCGATTAACGTCCAACGTCAATTCAATTAAAGTCCAATGGGCTTTTAATTGATTTCTTAATGCGTGGAATTTTGGTCAACTCGGGTCAAACCGATCACCAAAGTCCAATCCGGGATTTACCCCATAAGCCCATAAATCAATCTTGGCCCATTAGGCCCAATTGAACTTTAAAGGTTCATTAGTCGCATTTGGGCTTTATGGTTAAGGTTTTGGGCCCAATTGGATCCAATCCATTTGGCCTAAACCCAACTTGATAAAATCAAGCCCAATAGGCCCAAATACAA
Organism: Zanthoxylum bungeanum; assembly: GCA_019454045.1. Classification (NCBI taxonomy): domain Eukaryota; kingdom Viridiplantae; phylum Streptophyta; class Magnoliopsida; order Sapindales; family Rutaceae; genus Zanthoxylum; species Zanthoxylum bungeanum. The sequence continues at coordinate 5,742 of SKCR01012369.1, forward strand.
CATTAGAAGCCCAAATCCAATTTAAGCCTTAATAATTAAATTTCATGAATCCAATTCCGCAATTTAATTACCTAAAGTGCATTATATGATTAATCAACTAAATCAACATTTCCAAAACACCATATTAGTCCAATTAATCATGCTCATTACCATTATCATATGTCCAACACATAAATGAAAAAATCAAACCCATTACATGCTTAAAGGTCTCGGCCAAAGGAGGGATTTCACATCTGATTTGGTTTCAATCCAATCAAACCCATAATCGACATTAAATCAACATCCTAAATGATTCCATACACATCCAATTTTCATAAAATCAAAAATCCAAGACATTAGGGCATTATACCATTCGGCCAAGTGAAGCAAATTGGGGATTTTTGTTCAATTCAAAATTCAATCTAATTGACTTCAAATTAACATCATCCAACATCATTACAACTCATCCAATGAACCAAAATGAAAAAATTCCAAATTTCCAAAATGACTATCACATTCGGCCAAGATATAATTTTTTGGGGAAAATTGTTCTAAACATTTTTTCTTGAAATTGATCAAATCAATCTTCAATATTACATATACTAAGCATGCTTACTCTTCCAATTTAATCAAATCATGCTCAAATACAAAATACCCTATTTTAAGCCCTACATTTTTCATGCTTGAACCTAAGCTCTTGATGCCATTGTTGGTTATTATCTAGGTCCCAAGATCAAACAAGACATGAAAACAATGCGTGAATACATCAACAGAGGTAGCGGAATACACACATCGATCGGTTGAGTCGATTTGAAGACGAACAAAGCCACAAAACTCACTGCCAAGGACGCCCAATGATGCAGTCCACTGCCTTCAAAAACAGAAAATTGAGAGTTGAGAAATGGAGCTCCAAGCTTCGTCAAACGGATCCCGGCTGATGGGCGAACCTCCCTACCACCTTCGCAAGACTCGTAAGTGTGCTAGCACTTGATTTCTCACCATGAAAAACCACTATTGCTTCCCTTTGATTCACGCCATTTGGCTTCCAAAAACCAGTCCATTTTTGTTTTGGGCGTGAGGAGAAGAGAGAAAAAGAGAGAGAAGAAAGTTGTGTAATGTATATATGAAAAGCTTTTCCAAAAAGCTTTATATATTTTCCAAGAAAAAATAATAAAACCAATTACTTAATTGATTTAAATAAAACCAAAAGTAAATGATTTTCCCTCCAAACACTATTACACCAACTTACATCAACTATTCACATGTCACTTTAATAAAGTGATGTGATGCAAGTCAATCCATCAATCCATCAATCAATCAATCAATCAATCAATCACTCAAAGTGACTTTTGATTTGACGCTTGATGTGACGATCGATTTGACGCTTGATGCGACTTGCGATGCCGCACTTGAATTCGAAATATGAATGCGCTCGCAATCACACTCGGGCTCGGGTTCGCTAATTCCAAATTAACGATTTTTCCGTCGCGTCGTAATTAAATGATTACGCCTAGCGAATTCACTATTCACGTCGCTAACGAATTAATTCTAAATTAATTCGTTCGCCCGAATTAAAATCTAATTTTAATTCCGCGTCGAAATCTAATTTCATTTAATATATCGAATATATTAATTTACCGATTAATTCCAAATTAATCGTTATCTCTCTCTAGACGATATTTTATCCTAGATAAAATATCTCCGTAATTAATCCTAGAATAATTTTCTCTCTCTTCTATATAATCCCAGATTATTCAAGAGTGCGAGTTGTGCGTCATCGGTGGATTATCGGGAAGCGACCCATGAGATCCCCGGATAAGTTGGCAGTAAATGCGGTCGTCGGAGTATCCGAATCACGTACGTACCAAGTACTACGTTCTACCGATTTACGAGACAAGGTCGACTCCTAGCAAAGCACCAAGTCTTCCCAATTCTCCGGACATATCCATTTAAGAATATTAAGATCTATTATCAAGCGTAGTATACGATTGTATTGTGTATATCGGCCCAGTATCGGATAGTCACGTGCTAGGGCTGGGGCTGGATAAGTGTCTACCCCGTCCGAAGCACATATCGGATGCCTGGTAACATAGTCTCTATTAATCGGATATTCATGACCTGGTCACAATATCCCGATTGGTTGCGCAACACTCAAGAGCACTAGTACCGTATCCTGCGTGACATCATCTCCAATATCACTGAAGTGATACTTCCGTCTTGACATCACACCCAATACACTACGACTCTCTGATAAACCCAGAAGTGGTGTACGCAGAACCGGTTAAAGCCATGTACCACCAAGACCAAAGTCTACCGATTATCGCAAGTATTAGCGATGCAAGTCTCAGGTTAAGACTATACACACCTACCTTGATTTCGGCCTCCCATAGACACATAGTCATATTACCAATGGGATTCCGAGGGGTCTATCCAGAGCGAAGCTGTTTCCCATACCATCGGTGAAACACGACCTCCTATCGCACTTGCATAAGTATCCAATACTTATATATATGAGAACTATGTCGTTGTGCCCTCACAACGCACACAAGTGCAATACTAGCCTATTCCGCATTATCGATGTCCAGTCTCGATAATACTCCGGCTAGGGATATTTAATGATTAATCCTTCGGGGACTGATACTGTCTCATATCATTCTCAGTCCAGGAACTAATCATAGGGACCTCTCTTCATTTATATATCTATGGTGATCTAATCACAAATGATGAGAGTGCAATTTCCTTGTCACATAGTTAATTTGCTACAAAAACACAATGATCTGTGCAAACAGTGACGCTATGGGTCCTTTTGTCCAACAATGATGATCACGTAAGATATGGAACTGGTACTCTTAAGTACTGCAGTCATCGGGATAATATGACTAGGTCATGATTATCCAATTATAGAGACTAGTTTCCAGTAATCCGATATATGCTTCGTACGGGGCAGACACAATTCCAGCCCTAGGCCTAGCATGTGACATCCGATACTGGATCGTAATACACAATACTTAGTGTACTACGCCTGATAAAGATTATGTATTCCTTTAAAGAATATTTTTGGAGAATTGGGTAGGCATAGTGCTTTGTTAGAAGCCAACCATGTCCTGTAAATCGTTAAGAACGTGGTACCGGGTACGCACATATTCGGATAGTCCGATAACCGAATTTACTGCTAATATATCCAGGGATCTCTTGGGTCGCTTCCCAAAGATTCACCGATGAGATTTGACTCGAACAGAGAATTAATCTGGGATTAATTACGTCAAGAATTAATCTGGGATTAATTCATGAAGATGAGAGAACGCGATTAATTTGGAATTAATCGGTAAAATAAATTTATAGTTAAATTGGATTTTTCTATTTAATTTATTTTTTGGGCTAAAATAATATATATTGGATATATTAATTGAAATCGGATTTCAACATGGAATTAAAATTGGATTTTAATTCAAACGAACGAATTAATTTGGAATTAATTCGTGAGCAACTTCCGTAATAATTTTGCTAGGCATTATTATTTAATTAAATTAGATTTAATTACGTTGCGACGGAAGATTCGTTTAATCGGATTAAACGAATCTGAGCCCGAAGTGTGTTGAGCAAGCCCACTTGAATTTTGAATTTAAAGTGGGGCCCACCAACTTACATCATAAGTCACTTTTTTGGTGATAGAAGTTGTTGGTGGATTTTTGTTGGAAACTTGTATTACACACTTTTACTTTTACTTTTGGATAAGTAAATACAATTTTTTGGAAAAAGGTTTTTGGTAATTATTTTTGGAAAAACAAAACACAAAACTCTTCTCTCTCTTTTGCTCTCTCATGGCCGAGAGCTTCTCCCTCTCTCTCAAAGTTTTTGTTGCAAAAATTTATTCTTGCTAGCACATAAAGGAGTGAATCAAGGTGATAGGGAAACCTACCCGAGAGTTTGGAACTCGATTTCAAGCTCCGAGATACTACATCCAAAGGAATTTTTGAAAGCCTAAAACCGATCAAGGTGAGTTTTTTCCGTAACTTTCTTTGATTAATTCACACAAAAATCACGCTTATGAGATCCTTGTCATGTTCTAGGAACACTAACACCAATACCAAGCAGTAGGGTTTAACCAACTCTTGAAGAGGTCTTATTCTAGGCCCTACCTCAAGTGTGTTACTACCGAGGAAGCCCAAAAAATGATGGCTGAGTTGCATAATGGAGAATAAAACAGGAACAACTCGGGAGGAAAAAGTCTTGTGTGTCGAGCCCACACGATAGGATACTACTGGCATACCATACGAGCCGACTCAAAAAACTTCACTCGTCCATGCAACAAAATCCAAAGATTCGCTCAAATCTCCCACTTACTGCCAAAGAAGCCCAACCTCATCCTTTGGCCATTCATGAAATGGGGAATGAACATCGTGGGCAAACTTCCAACGGTTTCAGGCCAATGAGTCTACATATTGGCACTCACAGACTATTACTCCAAGTGGATTGAAGCGGAAATTACCAGGATATGAGACCGAGAAGTTTAGACCTTTATTTAAACATCATTTGTTGATTTGGGTTGCCAAAGAAGATTGTCACCAATAACGACTCTCAATTAATCAGCCATCACTTCCAAGACTTCTGCAGAAAATGGGGAATCAAGCTCAACTTCTCGACTCTGTCTTCCCCCAAGTAAAAAGACAAGCCTAGTCTTCCAACAAGACCATTATAAATAATTTAAAGAAGCAACTGGAGAAAGCCAAGAGAGCATGGGAAAACAAGCTCCTTAGAGTACTATAGTATTATCGAACAACAGTTTGTTCATCGACTAGAGAGACCCATTCTCATTGGCCTTTGGAACTGAGAAATTCATTCTCACCGAATGAAGCATGCCATCCTAACATTACCAGTGGCTCAAAAACACCAATAGGCAGCTCATGAATCATAGCCTTGACATCATCGACAAGTTAAAATAATATGCTCTAACAAAACTATAAACATATGGCGTATTGCAACAATAACATCAAAACTCAAACTTTCAAAGAAAAATAGTGGTCCTATGCAAGGTCTTTCAAAATGCTAAGGAAGTAAGAGCTGGCAAGCTTGGGCCCACATGGGAAGGCCCATACATCATTACGAAGGTCGTTAAGCAATGAGCATACAAGTTGAAGACAGAGTTTGGAAAGCCCATTCAGAACAGCTGGAATACATTACACCTCAAGTGATACAACAGGTAGCCCTAACAGATCAAGAGTCACAGACTAGCCACTCAAAAAGTGACCACTATCTGACTATGGGACAAGAGAGCTACTACTTGTAGATTATTTTTTTTTACTTTGAAGTTTCTATTATTTTCAAACTCAAGCCTTGGGGACAACGCCCCCAATATATTGAAGTTATTCAATTATATATGTCTCATACGATAATTAAGTGACCAAAACCTACTTTTCACCTGTGCATAAGTCTCAAATCAATTAGCCTACTTAGTTAAGTCATAGCATTCCCTCATTTTTTCCAAGTCTTGGATTCCTAGTCGATAGGGAATCCAAATGACCAAGACTCACTCTTAATCTAAGACTAAGTCTTAAGTCGGTATAAAGACCTAGGGACCAAAAACTCTGACCAACTTCGTAAAATAATTTGAAAATATATTCACAAGAAAAAATTCACAAATGAGGAAGACAAGAGTTTCGAAACAAGTTCTTTCATTCATTCAACGGTTAAAGCTTTTACAAATCTTTCAGTACTTAGTTACAAATCGGAAAAATTATAAAATACTAAATTATGGGAAAAAAAGAAGAATATCAATCTTCAACGACTTCAACCTCTGGGACTTCAGCAGGAGGGATGCCAGCGATAGGGGTTTCCTGAGTGCCAGCAGTTGGGTCAGCTTCTATGGCCGAAACTTTCTATTCCATTTCAAAAAAACCCCTTAAACTGTAGCCTTATCCTGCTCGACCTTACCACTACCTTCATATTTTGGTGTAACCTATTTTTCCTTCTCACATTCATCGTCTGATGAAACTAGCCTAGCCTCAAACCTTGTATTCTCATTGATCCACATATTAGAAGTCTAAGTTTTGTGCTCACAAGCAAGATATTACTCCATTAAACTACTTCTTTCCTTCAATATTGCTTCATATGCAACCCTTAAAAGTTGCTCAACCGGTAAATTCCTAATTGGATTAGGATTAGTTCCGTTAGCAGCTGAGCTCGTTCCATTGTATTGTGACAATAACGGGGCTATAGCACATGCTAAGGAACCGCGGTCTCATCAACGATCCAAGAATGTTCTTCGATGTTTCCATCTGATTCGTGAGATCATACATCGTGGCGATGTGAAGATAGAGAAGGTCGCATCAGATGACAACATTGCAGATCCGTTGACGAAAGCTATTCCTCAGCAAAAGTTTGAGCGACATGTACATAGTTCAGGTGTTAGATACTTGAGTGACTGGCTATAGGCCAAGTGGTAGATTGTTGGACAATTATGACCCATAGCGTCACTATTTGAAAAGACATTGTGGTTTTTGTACAAATTAACTATGTGACAAAGGAAATTGCTATTTTATCATTTTGTAATTAGATTACTTAAATATATAAATGATAAAAGTCCTTATGATTAGTTCCGAATTATAAGATATGAGACAGTATCAATCCACAAAGGTTTAATCATTAAATATCCCTAGTCGTAGTATTGTCGAGACTGGACATCGATAATATAGAATAGACTAGTATTGCACTTATGCTCGTTGTGGGAGCATAACGACATAGTTCTAATATATTTAAGTATTGGATACTTATGCAAGTGTGATAGAAGGTTGTGTTTACCGATGGTACGGGAACAGCTTCGCTCTGGATAGACCCATCAGAATCCCATTGGTAGTATGACTATGTGTCTATGGGAATCTGAATCAGGGTAGATGTATTTGGTCTTAACATGAGACTTGCATCGCTAATACTTGCGACAATCAATACGCTTTGGTTTTGGTCGTCCGGGGCTTTAACAGGTTCTGTGTA
>SKCR01012370.1:0-12701 GCA_019454045.1 Zanthoxylum bungeanum
TCACATAGTTAATTTGTACAACAACACAATGATCTGTACAAATAGTGACGCTATGGGTCATAATTGTCCAACAATCTTCCACTTGGCCTATAACCAGTCACTCGAGTGTCTTACACCGAACTATGTACTGTTGGCTCAAACTGCTGAGAAAGATTTTTGTCAGCGATTTGCATGATTATCATCTGATGTGATTTACACGATCATCACATCGCCACGATGTATGATCCGAACGAATTAGGTGAATAGTCAAAGTATGTATCTGGATCGTTGATGAGACCATTAATTCTTTAGCCTGTGCTCGAGCCTAGCTCAGCTACTAACAGAATTATATCTAATCTAATTAGATTTGTTTATCGAACCAGAAGGCTTCTATTGTTGCTTCAGCTGCAGCAATAACCCGCATTTATTGTTTATACGGTAACAGTATCTCGCTTGCAATATTTCCATCTCACTGTTCCGTTATTCAAACTGTAAAGTACCGTTTTGCGACATTTAGTCGTCTTATCGGTTAGGAAACTTGCTACAGTGATCCAAATCACTTCAAGTTCTCCTTCTCCACAGATTAAGACAGTATCCTTAGATCTCTAAGATACTAACGAATGTTTTTAACATCAATCCAGTGACTATCACTCGGATTGGCCTGTTTGTGAATCCATATGCTCAAAGCGTATGAGACACCAGGTTACGTACATTTTCAATGTACGATTCCACGGAGAGTTTTCTCGAAGCCAAGCTTTCACCAATTGTATTTTATGGGAATATTATTTCCAAGAAATGACATATTATCATTATTTATAGGACAGCCACTGTCAGTGCACTCCAACTAACCCTCTTATATACACAAGAATCATTTCGTTTTGAATTAATCATAAACTATTATGATTACATCAAAACGGTAATTCCAAGAATCTATGCTTGCTTCAATCCAAACATGGATCGAATAACCCGCAAACCTTGTTTGCTAGTTTTGGTACGACAAAACCATCAGGATGTTATAAACATCCTCCAAAAGGTTTCCTTTTCAGGAAAGCGATTTTCCCGTTAAGCTGTCATATTTCATAAATGAAACATGCAGATTTAGCAAGCATTATCCAAATGGATTTACCGTGGCAACAGGTAAAAGGTTGAATCGTAATCAACACAATGTTGATAACGATACCTTTCCGCTAAAAGCCTAGCTTTATACGTTGGTATGTTGCCATCCATGTATGTCTTCCTTGAAGACTTATAGTACCAATAGGCACAATGCCTTGCGGTACATCAACTAGTGTCCAAACATAGTTGGTATACATGGAATCCATTTCGGATTCATGACACTTTGTCATAATAAAGGAGTCGATACCTTGTCTCACTTCCTCATACGTAGTCAGTTGGTATATCTCAATAAGATAGACATCTTTATGAGGTGAGATCAGAAACTCATGCCCCAGGTTGTTTTCTGACTCTCTCTGACCTACGCGGTTCTTGTGTATTCGAAGATTAATGGTAATAGTTTCATCCTTGATGAACAATTCTGTGTTCTATTAGGATTCGATGCCTAGAATAGTATTACTATGATTTTAATCGAGTTTTACTATCCTCCCACTTACCACTGCATATCGGTATTCCTCTTAGGAAAACCGCATGGTGAGCAATAATCTAATTGTTCTCTAGTGAGATGTATAAGTATAATACTTATGGTATCCCTAAGATAACCTACAATTGGCACTTATCCAATTTGGGTTCCAGTTTGGTATCATCCAAACATATGCCTAGCATACCCAAATAATCAGGAATGTGAAACCTGGTTTCTTTTCCTGTTCATATCTAATATGAAATATGTCAAACAGATTATTATGGAACCTTATCCAAAATAAGTTCTTGCACTGTTTAAAGCTTATCCTTGAAGGAATGGTAGCTCTGAGCGACTCATGATTAGCCTTATCATGTCTAACACAATTCAGTTAATCCGTTCGGACACACCGTCAAATTGACATGTTCCGAGAGGAGTCCTTATTTGAAAGAATACTTTACTCTTTCAATATATAAGAAACGTTATTGCTTAAGTATTTTCCATTACGGTCTTACCGTGACGGATATACTTTAGCCGATCTGTATGTCTATTCGTGTCGAAACTATAAAAGTTTTCGATTTGTGTTCTTCAAAAGAAACACACAACCATTATGCGATGCCACATCTGTATAGGTCACGAAATATTCATATCCACCTCTAGCCTAGCTAGACATGGGCCCACTTGTTTCACTATGAACTAGGGCTAACAGATTGGTGGCATTAACACTTTTACCATGTAAATAGTGTTTTAGGCACTTTGCCCAATAAACTAGATTCGTAGACTTTATTTGATTGGAATCAAATGTGTCCTAGTACCCACTCTCCGAAAGAGTGGATATACGATTCTTGTTTAATTGTGTCCCAGACAACAATGCCACAATTAGTTTCTTAACTGATCAAATCAGTTCGAGCTATTTGTTTGTCACGTTATATGTTTGAGATATTTTTATATTCAAAATATAAATTATGTTATTCACATCTAATGTGTTTATCTCAATATCATCTTTATATAATAAAACACTTTAGTGTTCTAGAATATAAAGGTCAATCCGCTACGGATTAAAAACTAATATAAAGATAATGTATCTAGTCAAACTAGTTATATTATAACAGTTTCCAAACTTAGGCACACACCCGAAGGTAGTTCTAAACTTAGGTATCTACGGTTGAAACAACGATTTTCGTCCGTTTCCAATTCGCAGATAGATCTCTATAGAAGTCAGCATCCTGCTCAAAGCAGATTCTGAACACCAGTATATATTTATGCACCACACTAAGTATTTAAAATCCAATTTTATTACTAGTAGTGAACATAATGTTGACAAACATATTTGAAGTCAGAGCCTTGCTCGTTCTTCAATTCCTTCATGTCTGCTTTGTCCAAATGGCAGTCACGCTTCCGCGATCCCGTTTGCCACATTTAGGTAGACTTTTGGGATATGTCCTTTATCTTCCCAGAAGATTATAATGATTTTGCCTTTGCCAGTTTCAACACTCCAAAAGCCTTTGGCCAAGCCTCGGGTTTCTAGAATATCGAAGTAAGGTGCGCCTTGCGCTACTTTGCTAACTAATTGCAAACTTTGACTTTGTCTCCTTGAGAATAGTCATTAATTCTCCAAGAATTATTTTTTGCAATTTAGTACTTCTAAGATTCTAAGGATAGATTCTTTGACGATCTTTCAATTTCATTATCATACTTTAAGGATCTAATCCTTAGTTCTGATTCAGAAATTAAGGAGTCTACTGCGACAAGCTTAATGGATTAAGCACTAATTATCATCACATAACTCTTCCAAAGATTATGCTCTACTGTTTGCTTAACTCCGGGCTTAGGCATAATATGTTATTTTATCAAATAAAATAACTTATTATTTTCCAGGACTATCCTGAAATTATATTCCCAATTTCAAAATTAAACCAATTAAATACATTTTCCCCAAGATTATGTTTTAAATGTCAATCTTTCAATTCAATCTTGATTCTATAGTCCAACTATTTAATCAACGATTAGGTACTATTATTATAATGATTACAATAGTCCAACTATTTAATCAACTATAATTTATAGATTAAAATCAATTATATTGATACTATAATCCAATTATAAAATCAACTATAAATGAATAGTTTGAATATAGTCCAACTATTTATTAAAACAACAATAAATATTAGTCCAACTGACATTTAATATATATGACGAATGATATTTGTTTTGAGCGCGTATAGCAAGTAATTAAACGAGTATTGCAAATTCAATTCTTGCCTCCCACTATTTTTCGGCGAGCCTCTAACCCTCTGTCGAGTACTCGGGAAACCGCGTTTCCTAGGGGCTAGGATCCCATTAAATATCACACAATCTTGACTTTGGCCAATAAATTGTATGATAATTAACTAGGTAGATCTCTAAGATCGATTGGATCCAATCCAATTCCTAGATCCGGTAGAGGGACATCCAAGTCTGAAACATATATCTTATATATGCCAATACATCCAATGTATTACCTAACCTTTTTCCTCTGAATCAACTAAGCCTTGGCTTTGGCACAACAAACTTAGCGATCCCAGTTAAGCGCGACCCATTGACCATGGAAAGCTTCGTAATCAATGTCGATGGACAAGAAGTGGTCTTGACTTTGGCCAACAAACCACAACTTGGACAAAACACTGATATAGAACAAAGCTCTCGTGATTCAAACACATCCTCGACGGACAAAGGCCTTGACTTTGGCCAACAAGCCAATGCCAGTCTCGGATCTTGAGTAAGAATCACTCAATGGAAGGAGGAACGCTTAATATTGTTTGAGGGTTTTGTGCGTGCAAATTGGCAACCAATTTATTATCTTTGTTAAGGTCTCATCATCATACACCCTTAAACATGCATTCTAAACATATAATAAAGCGTGTATAATTAAATAATAATGATATGCGGATGGATACTTTACACAATGATCCTAGATCAAATCTCTCACTTTCTCTCTCCCGCTAGCACATGTATTTACTTCTACCCGTTACACTACACTTCTAAAGAAACCTCATTTACATTTAGGGGAATAGGTGAGAAGATAATACAAAGAAATGAGAGGTAATAAGGCTGGAAACGCAGGTCCAATTAATAAATCAAATTTATTACAACAATTTCTAAAATTGTCCCACCTATCTAATATCCATCTGATATACATTATTCATGCACGCAACCATTCACACAAGCATGTTATCAATCAATCTAATCAAATTAATTAATCTGATAATTAGTGATCATCCAATGTTCAAACAACGATTTGATTTGCTCGAGTCAAACTCGTTTTGCGAATAAGTACTCAAAGTACGAATTCTCGAATTAAATTAAACTACATTGTAAATCCAATTTAATATGCATTCAATTCTAATTCGCATATTTAATTCCAAATTAAATATTACACTTTATTAAAGAACCTTTACGACTTAAATTCCAAATTTAATCGCTACGGGTCTCAAAGCCCGATTAAGTCCAACGTTAATTTAATTAAAGTCCAATGGGCTTTTAATTAATTTCTTGAGGCGTGGACTTTTGGTCAACTCGGGTCGAACACAATAACCAAAGTCCAATCCTGGAATTACCTCATAAGCCTAGAAATCAATCTTGGCCCATTAGGCCCAATTAAACTTAAAGGTCCATTAAGTCGCATTTGGGCTTTATGGATGCGGTTTTGGGCCCAATTGGATCCAACCAATTTTTCCTAAACCCAACTTTGTACAACAAAGCCCAATAAGCCCATTACAACATAACAAGCCTAAATCCAATTTTAGGCCAATTAATTAAATACCAAAAATCCAATTTCACTTAATTAACCTAAAGTGTATATCATGATTAATCACCCAAATTAACATTTCTAAAACATCAATTTATACAATTAATCATGCTCATTTTCATCATCGCATGTCCAACACATTTTGATTAAAATCAAACTCAATTACATGCTCAAAGTCTCAGCCAAGGGAGGGGATTTGTGTCCGATTCGAATTCAATCCAATTAATTCCACAATCGACATTAAATCACATTCCTGAATGATTCTAACTCATCCAATGAATCAAAAATCAAAAAATCCAAGACATTTTAGGGCTATTAGTATTCGGCCAACACCGCCAAAATTGGGGGGAAAATGTTCCAAACATATTTTGATCAAATTGATCCAATCAATCATCATTCAACATGATTAAGCATATTCAAACATCCAATTTAATCAAATCATGCTCAAAATCAATTTACCCAATTTTAAGCCCTAAACTTTTTCATGCTCAACCTTGCTCTAGATGCCATTGTCGGTTTCTATTAAGGTCACAAGGTCAATAATAAGCATGAAATCATGTGTGAATAACAATCGAGAAGTTGCGGAAATCACATCGATCGGTTGAGAGACCGGAGGAACAACAAAACTCAACTTTTCTGCCCTTGGACTGGTTCGGCAGTGAGCAGTTCACAACCCTCCATTTTCTGTTTTTGAGCTCCGAAAGCTCCAAGCTTCGTCGAACGATTCTCGGCTCATGGGTGGACTTCCCTATCACCTTCGCATGTCTCGTAAGTGTGCTATCACTTGTGATTTTGCCATAAAATCCACACTTATTGCTTCCCATTGCTCACATTTTTGTCAAAACCAGTGAGCTATTTTCACAGCCCCTTGGGCGTGATTTTGAAGAAAGAAAAAAAAGAGGAGATGAGAGAGAAGAGAGAAAAAGTGTATTAGATTTGTTTCTAAAAACAAAATAAACATATACAAACTTTTTCTCTTTCAAAAGTCAAGCCATAAATGGCTTCAACCACTCCCATCACTCAATCCATCAAGTTGTCAAGTCACATCACTCAAAGTGACTAATGACTTGACGCTTGATGCGACTAGCGATTTGACGCTTGATTTGACTTGCGTGCCGCACTCGAATTTGAAACGCGAATGCGCTCGCAAATAATCTCGGGCCCGGGTTCGCTAATTCCAAATTAACGAATTTTCCGTTGCGTCGTAATTAAATGATTATGCCTAGCGAAATCGCTATTCACGTCGCTAACGAATTAATTCTAAATTAATTCGTTCGCCCGAATTAAAATCTAATTTTAATTCTGCGTCGAAATCTAATTTCGTTTAATATATCAAATATATTAATTAATTGATTAATTCCAAATTAATCGTTATCTCTCTTTAATTGATATTTTATCCCAGATAAAGTATCTCTGCAATTAATCCCAAATTAATTTTCTCTCTCATCTAATTAATCCCAGATTAATTTAGAGTGCGAGTCATACGTCATCGGTGAATCTTTGGGAAGCGACCCATGAGATCCCCGAATATGTTGGCAGTAAATTCGGTCGTCGGACTATCCGAACACGTAAGTACCTCGTACTATGTTTTACCGATTTAGAAGACAAGGTTGGCCTCTAGCAAAGCGTCATGCCTACCCAATTCTCCTGAAATATCCTTATAGGAATAAAGGATCTGTATCAGGCGTAGTATACGTAGTATTGCGTATTTCTGTCCAGTATCGGATGATCACGTGCTAGGCCTGGGGCTGGAATTGTCTCTGCTCCGTACGAAGCACATGTCGGATGTCTGGTGACTAGTCTCTATAATCGAATAAACATGACCTTGTCATTTTATCCCGATAGCTGCAGCATTTAAGAGAACCAGTCCCGTATCCTACGTGACCATCATCTCCATATGACTTGAGTGACACTTCCGTCTTGACATCACACCCAACACACTACGATTCTCAATATACCCAGCATTGGCGTACACAAAACATGTTAAAGCCCTGGACGACCGCAACCAAAGTATATTGATTGTCGCAAGTATTAGCGGTGCAAGTCTCAGGTTAAGACCAAATACACCTACCTTGATTTCAGACTTCCATAGACACATAGTCATACTACCAATGGAATTCCGATGGGGTCTATCCAGAGCGAAGCTGTTTCCCGTACCATCGGTAAAACAAACATCCTATTACACTTGCATGAGTATCCTATACCCAAATATATGAGAACTATGCAGTTGTGCCCTCACAACGCGCACAAGTGTAATACTAGTCTTTTACAATTTATCGATGTCCAATCTCGATAATACTATGACTAGGGATATTTAATGATTTATCCTTCGTGGACTGATACTGTCATATCATTCTCTGTCCATGAACAAATCACAAGGACCTCTCATCATTTATACATCTAGGTGATCTAATCACAAGTGATAAGAGTGCAATCTCCTTTGTCACATAGTTAATTTGTACAACAACACAATGATCTGTACAAATAGTGACGCTATGGGTCATAATTGTCCAACAAACTTTGACTTTGTCTCCTTGAGAATAGTCATTAACTCTCCAAGAGTTCGTATTGCAATTAGTACTTCTAAAATCTAAGTATAGATTTATGAAGATCCTTCAATTTCATTATCATACTTTAAGGATTTAACCCTTAGTTATGGACAAAGAAATTAAGGAGTCTACTGCGACAAGCTTAATGGATTAAGCACTAAAGTTAACAAAAAATAAAATCTCCACTATTTGCTCTTCTTTTCTTAACCTGGGCTTAGGCATAATATGTTATTTTATCAAATAAAGTAACTTATTATGTTTCAGGACTATCCTGAAATTTATTCCCATTTTGAAAATTAAACCATTTAAATACATTTTCCCTAAGATTATGTTTTAAATGTCAATCTTTCATTTTTATCTTGATTTTAATAGTTAACTATTTAATCCACGATTTAGGTACTATCAAATATAATGATTATTATAGTCTAACTATATTAATCAACTTACTTTTAATTTGTTTAAATACAGTCCAACTGTTAATTAAAACAACGATTTAAATATTAGTCCAACTAACATTTAATTTATTGACGAATGATATTTGATTGAGCGCTTATGGCAAGTAATTAAAAGAATATTGTAAATTTAATTCTTGCCTCCCACTATTTTTCGGCGACTCTAACCCTCTGTCGAGTACTCGGGAAACCGTGTTTCCTAGTGGGCTAGAATCACGTTAAATATCACACAATCTTGACTTTGGCCAACAAATTATATGATAATTAACTAGGTAGATCTCTAAGATCAATTGGATCCATCCAATTCCTAGATCCAGTATGGGGACATTCAAGTCCGAAACATATATCTTATATATGCTAATATATCCAATATATGGCCTAACCTTTTTCCTCTGAATCAACTAAGCCTTGGCTTTGGTACAACAAACTTAGTGATCCCAGTTAAGCGCGACCCATTGACCATGGAAAGCTTCGTAATCAATGTCGATGGACAATAAGTGGTCTTGACTTTGGCCAACAAACCACAACTTGGACAAGACACCAATATGTAACAAAGCTCTCGTGATTCAAACACATCCTCGACGGACAAAGGCCTTGACTTTGGCCAACAAGCCAATGCCAGTCTTGGATCTTGAGTAAGAATCACTCAATGGAAGGAAAAACGCTTAATATTTTGCGAGGATTTTTCAAGTGCAAATTGGCAACCAATTTAATATATTTGTTAAGGTCTCATCATCATACACCCTTAAACATGCATCCTAAATACATAATAAAGCGCATATAATAAATAATAATGATATGCGGATGGATACTTTACACAATGATCCTAGATCAAATCTCTCCATTTCTCTCTCCCGCTAGCACAAGTATTTACTTCTACCCGTTACACTACACTTCTAAAGAAACCTCATGTACATTGAGGGAAATAGGTGAGAAGAGAATACAAAGAGTAAGGAGGTAATAAGGCTGGACACGCAGGTCCAATTAATAAATTCCAAATTTATTACAAGAATTTCTAAAATTGCCCCACCCATCTAATATCCATCTGATATACATTATTCATGCATCAAACCATATATTCACACAAGCATGTTATCAATCAATCTAATCAAATTAATTAATTTGATAATTAATGACCATCCAATATTCAAACAACGATTTGATTTTGCTCGAGTCAAACTCGTTTTGCGAATAAGTACTCAAAGTACGAATTCTCGAATTAAATTAAACTACAAAATTAAATCCAATTCAATTTGTATTTAATACTAATTCGCTATTTAATTCCAAATTAAAACTACACTTTATTAATGAACTTTTACGACTTAAATTCCAAATTTAATCGTTACGGGTTCAAAGCCCGATTAACGTCCAACGTTTATTAATTAAAGTCCAATGAGCTTTTAATTAATTTCTTTAAGGCGTGGACTTTTGGTCAATTCGGGTCAAACCCAATAACCAAAGTCCAATCAAGGAATAACCCCATAAGCCTAGAAATCAATTTAGGCCTATTAGGCCCAATTAAACTTTAAAGGTCCATTAGTCGCAATTGGGCTTTATGGAAGCGGTTTTGGGCCCAATTGGATCCAACCAATTTAGCTTAAACCCAACTTGGTACAACCAAGCCCAATAAACCTATTTACAACATTACAAGCCCAAATCCAATTTAAGCCCAAATAATTAAATTACAAAAAAAATCCAATTTCACAATTTAATTACTCAAAGTGCATTACATAATTAATCACCCAAATTAACATTTCTAAAACATCAATTAGCCAATTAATCATGCTCATTAACAACAAAACATGTCCAACACATTTTATCAAAAATCAAACCCAAATCATGCTATAAGCTCTCGGCAATGGAGGGGATTTTGTGTCCGATTCAGTTTCAATCCAATTAAATCCACAATTGACATTAAATCAACATCCCAACATGATTCCAACTCATCCAATGATTAAAATCAAAAATCACCAAGACATTTATGGCTAAAAGACATTCGGCCAAGCCTTATATTTTGGGCAAATTTGTTCCAAACAATTTTTCTTCAAATTGATCCAATCAATCCTCAATAAAACATGTTTTAAGCATACTCAAACATCCAATTTAATTAAATAATGCTCAAACACATTTTACCCAAATTTTAAGCCCTAATCAAATTTCATGATTTTCAATCGCTCTGATACAATTGTTGGAGTTTCTACGGTCCCGAGGATCGAATAACAAGCAAGAAATATGTGCGAATACAAATTGAGGAAGTTGCGGAATACTTACATCGATCGGTTGAGCGACGTGGTGGACAACAAAAATCAATTTCTGCCTCTTTGGTGCATTCGGCAGTGGCTGTTTTGCAGTCCTCATTTCGGCTTCATCTTCCTCCATGAAAGCTCCAAGCTTGTGAGATGATTCCAAGCTAATGTGGACTTCCCTATCACCTTCGCATGTCTCAAAAATGTGCTAGCACTCAGAAATTTGCCACAAATTTCCCACTTTGCTTCCCTATAACTCACGGCAGTGACTGTGTAAGAAAGAGAAAATGAAGCCCCTTGGGCGTGAGAAGAGAGAGGAGAAGAGTGAGAGAGTGTTAGGTTAATTGATTTCTAAAACCAATTAAAAACATATACCAATGTTTCTGTAAAGCTTTTCAAAAGTCAACACAAAATTTGGCTCCAAGAATAAATAACATTATATGTCATTCAAGCTTTCAAAAAGCTTTCCAACCACTCACATCAAGTCACATCACTCAATCAATCAAGTGGCAAGTGTCACATCACCAAGTGACTAATGATTTGACGCTTGATGTGACTAATGATTTGACGCTTGATTTGACTTACGTGCCGCACTCGAATTCGAAATGCGAATGCGCTCGCAAACAATCCCGGGCTCGGGTTCGCTAATTCCAATTAACGAATTTTCCGTTGCGACGTAATTAAATCTAATTTAATTAAATAATCATGCCTAGCATAATTACTATTCACGTCGCTAACGAATTAATTCTAAATTAATTCATTCGCCGAATTAAAATCTAATTTTAATTCCGCGTCGAAATCCAATTTCGTTTAATATATCGAATATATTAATTTATCGATTAATTCCAATTAATCATTTCTCTCTTTAATTGATATTTTATCCCAGATAAAATATCTCCGTAATTAATCCCAGATTGATTTTCTCTCTCGTTTAATTAATCACAGATTAATAAAAGTGCGAGTCATACGTCATCGGTGAATCTTCGAGAAGCGACCATGAGATCCCCGGATATGCTGGCAGTAAATTCGGTCGTCGGACTATCCGAACACGTAAGTACCCAGTACTACGTTTGTACCGATTTACAAGACAGGTTGGCTTCTAGCAAAGCGCCATGCCTACCCAATTCTCCAGAAACATCCTTACAGGAATATAAGATCTATATCAGACGTAGTATACGTAGTATTGCGTATTTCGATCCAGTATCGGATGATCACATGCAAGGCCTGAGGCTAGTGTAGTGTCTACCCCATACGAAGCATATATCGGATTACTAGCAACTAGTCTCTTTATTATCGGATAATCATGACCAAGTCATATTATCCCAATGGTTGCAACCCTTTAGAGAACCAGTTATGTATCCCTGCGCGATTATCATCTCCATATGACTAGAGTGATACTTCCTTCTTGGCATCACACCCAATACACTACGATTCTCAATATACCCAGAAGAGGCATACACAGAAACCGGTTAAAGCCCTGGACGACCAAAACCAAAGTATATTGATTGTCGCAAGTATTAGCGGTGCAAGTCTCAAGTTAAGACCAAATACACCTACCCTGATTTCGGATTTCCATAGACACATAGTCATACTACCAATGGAATTCCGAGGAGGTCTATCCAGAGCGAAGATGTTTCCCGTACCATCGGTAAACACAACCTCCTATTACACTTGCATGAGTACCTATACCCAAATATATGAGAACTATGCCGTTTGTGCCCTCACAACATGCACAAGTGTAATACTAGTCTTTACGCATTTATCGATGTCCAATCTCGATAATACTCTGACTAGGGATATTTAATGATTTATCCTTCGTGGATTGATACTCGTCTCATATCATTCTCAATCCAGGAACAAATCATAAGGACCTCCTATCATTTATACATCTTGGTGATCTAATCACAAATGATAAGAGAGCAATCTCCTTTGTCACATAGTTTTTGTACACAACACACAATGATCTGTACAAATAGTGACGCTATGGTTCATAATTGTCCAACAATTCTGGGGAGAAGTTGTTCGTACCTCATGCTATATGATCAACAGATCACCATCTGTACCATTGAATTTTGATATCTGAAGAAAATGTGGTCTGATAAAATCCTTCATACT
>SKCR01012371.1:0-12726 GCA_019454045.1 Zanthoxylum bungeanum
GATATAAAATATTACAACAAGTTTTTGGCGCCGTTGCCGGGGATTGTTTGTTTAATTCATATTGATACTACTACCAAGTAATCTTAGGTTTAATTTAGATTTTTATTTTTATTCTTCTTTTTTTATCTTAAGTTTTATTTTTATTTTTATTTTTGTTTTTATTTCTTATTTCTTATTTTTATTGTATTTTATTTTTGTTTTGTTTTATATTTTTTCGTACGAGGAGAGTTGAAAAAGAAGCAATGGCAGATCCTGTTAGTGCACTGATAGCTCAAGTATCGTCCCTCCGACTCATCTAGAAGTATTGACAAATCAAATGAGCCAACCGTCTATTGAAGTTGTTTATGCTAATAGAATGTTTTTACCCAACAGAGGAGCAGAATTTGAACAAGTACAGTATGTGAACAATCAGAACTTCAACAGCTGTAGAGGCAGTCATATGCCTAATTATTATCATCCGAATTTTTCATATGCTGATATGGAGAACGTTTTGCAACCTCCTCATGGCTTCAATTATCCAAGAGCTGAGCAGAAATATTATGTAGAATACCTCATGAGCATGTTTGTAGCTACAGCTTCAGAGAGGTTTGACAAGAATGAGTCAAGCCTGGATAACATCGAGACACGAATGGGCAATATAGAGGCAAATATGAAATTGTAGAAGCGTAAATTGGGTTTGTCTTGTTTCTTCCATGGCCAATCAACAGACATGGGTGTTTCCGAGTGATATTGAAGTCAACCCCAATGAGCAATGTCAAATCATAACCCGTAGGAGCGAAAAGAGTTTAAAGACACCTCTCAAGGACTTAGGCAGTAAAGAAGATGAAATGGTATTTCAAGAGGAAACAGTGTAGGACACAGAACTGGGCGACGCATGTTCTAGGCTCGCGGCCTAGTTGGGAAATACTAAATAATATGGAGTCGCCACCCGGTGTGAACCGGGACAAAGATTTAAGCCGCACTCACCCCTCGCAAGGGAAGACCTCAAACCGTTGGGTTCGGAATGGTCCCTTACTCATGTCACTTGTAATGAAAGGATTTATGTAATAATTTAATCAAGCTTAAGTAACACTCATTTCCAAGAGTATCATGCTTCTAAATTCTCATATGCAAAATAAAACTTATGCACACATTTCACATATATCTCATATCTAAAATCGCATGCTTAACATATGTCAAAATAGCAACGAACATACAACTTTATTGCATATTACATTCAAGAAAACACAAGCACACATATTAACCATACAAACATACATATGGGCACTTTTCCAAGTGGTACGTGGAATTGTACCCCAAGTACAGACCGCACTACCGTCCATTCGGAATCGGCTACGGAATTTACGTCTGAGTTTCCATCCGATATACCGCAAGAAATAATACTCAAATGTTATCACGACACAAGCATATGAATTGTAATTCATTAACATAGTTGTATTCATACATGTGGGGATAGCTACTAGGAAAACTATGCATGAAATCTAATGAAGATGACTCGATTCAGTGGGTGCGCGTTCGTGTAGCGTTCGTAAACGCGTTCGAACGGTAAACAGAAGGTTCGCGTTCGTGTGTAGCGTCCGAGAACGCGTTCGAACGGAACCAGACCTGATGCATTATGAAACTAAGAAAGTGCGTGGGAGTTCGTATAGCGTTCGTAAACGCGTTCGAACGGTAAACAGAAGGTTCTCGTTCGTATGGCGTTTGATAACGCGTTCGAACGTAAATGAAACAGAATGCTCACGTTCGTATAGCGTTTGTTAACGCGTTCGAACGGAAATGAAACAGAATGCCTACGTTCGTTTGGCGTCGTGAACGCGTTTTTACGAACGAACATATCAATGAGGCGAGACCTAGTTCATGACGCGGCAAGCAAATACATGCGCGTTCGAGTTGCGTTCGTAAACGCGTTCGAACGGGAACAGACCTGAAAATGAGATGCAAAACATAAACGAAAAAATAAAGGGGGGGCGCGGCGAAGTACTGCCGTAAAGGTGGCCTTTTGGGGCTCTTGATCTCTCAAGAGAGGACCTTTAGACCAACATACTAAGCCCGTGCGCTCGACTGAATCATGCATACATAGAATGAAAAGCAATAATATTAAACATAGTGTGCCCGATTGAACGTATCTTGTATCCAACCGAACACACATCAACCGGCGCGGCAAAGCCTCGTGGTAACGGGCTTTAGCCCATCCCTATAGGGGATCTCACATCGCACTTACTAAGCCCATGCGCTCGGTTGAATCATGCATACGAAAATAAAGACAATCATATCAAACTAAGTATGTCCGATTGAACGTATTTCGCATTCAACCGAACACACATCAATCGGTGCGGCAAAGCATCGTGGTGAAGGATTTTAACCCTCCAATTAGGGAACCTTTCATCGCACTTACTAAGCCCATGCACTCGATCGTATCATGGGATTAAACAACATGCAGAATTTAAATGACAAGAATTAAATAAACCAAAGCAACTCAAAACAAGAGGAGGTGCCGTTTTACTCAAGTGGTACGTGGAGTTGTGTCCAAGTACAGACCGCACTACCGTCCATTCGGATTCGGCTACAGAATTTACGTCTGGGTTTCCATCCTATATACCACAAGAGACGACACTCTTCCATTCATCCAATACCCACAACACGCATCATACACACACAACAAATGCCACAAATACAGAAAATATAATCAAAATAAATAACCAGAAATTAAATACAAATAAGTGTGATAGATACCCTCAGGTCTAACCTTTTAAGCTGTCTCTCGGACTCGCGTTCCACGAAGATCGAAAGGGGTAAAGCTCCGCAACTTTTCTGGTTCACTGGTTTGCCTCTTCCTTCGCTGTTCGGCCACTCGAGCTACTGTTCCGACTCCGTTTTGCTGCCGTTTCCTTATGGTTTTGCTGCCGTTCCCTCTGTATACTCTGCTTACTGTTGGTGGGCTGTTTTGTTGGTGTTTCTTTTTAGTGTGGTTTGGTGTGATTATTTCAAAGGTTATAAGTGCAGTTTATGTTACTGTTTAAAGGGATTTTAGGGACTGTTGAGAGTGATTTAGGCTGTTGTGTTTTGTGTAATTTTCGGTGATGTGTGAAGGTTTAAAATGGGTGATTTTCGGTGGTGATTAGGGTTGTTTATGCTTGTAATTTCGGTGATATGAGGGTAAGGTTGAAAGGAATGATTTTTGTGATGTCTAGTATTTCTTGCTATAATTCTTGTGTGAATTGTGTGTATGAGCTAGAGAGATTCGAGAGGTTGGGTGGCTTGGTTAGGGGTTGTTTATATAGAGAATGGCTAGGGCTTCACCTTGTCTCACAAGGAAGAGATTTGGTTTCCAAATAAGGAGAGATGGGAAAGGCATATACAAGATTGAGGGGGGACAAAATATTTTAATTTAGGAAGTCAACTAATTTAAATTGGTGTATATCTTATTGAATTAGGAAGTCAAATATTTGATTGGTTTTAATTGGTTAGGATTGATTTTAATTAGGCAAATCTTATTTTTAGTTTTAGTATATAATATATTTGATTTTTTTATATTAGGCATGATTTTATTTTATGTTTTATTTAATTGGTAAATGATTTAAATATTTTATTTAATGTTTAATATTTATTTATTAATTTGGGATGTGTTTATGGGCTTTGGGGGGCCAAATGGGCTGGGGTGTGAGGCTAGCAGCAGCAAAACCAGAATTACCGGCTCCGTTCGAACGCCTCCTCGCACGCGGCACGAATGTCCGCAATCTGCACGAGGTTCGAACGGAGGAACGAACGCAGCACCAACGAAGACAGTGAACTTGTGGAATGAACTTGATGACATACTTATTCTGAATTTCCCCTTTCGACCTCCGTTTCCCGCAATATCCTTAGCTAAAAAGGTAGTGCCTCCAATTGAGACTCATCATCGGGTTTCACATGCGAAAATGCAATGCCTACAGTCGCCCCCACTTTGATGGGACTGGTGCAGTGTGTGACTTTGGACAATCCTATCAAAGTTATGCAATGCATTTTTACTTACCTGGCTCGCCAGCTGTCGTCACCTGGTCCGCCTGTTGTGTTGAGTTGATGTGGGCCTCGACCTTTGGATTCATCCCCAGATTTCTCATTCATTCTTCTGGATTCGTTCCAAACTTTGAGATTATTCTTATGGATTCCTTCCGTATTCTGAGATTCATTCTCTGGATTCTTTCCACACTTTGAGGTTCATTCTCTGGATTCTTTCCAAATTCTGAGATTCATTCTCTGGATTCCTTCCAAATTCTGAGATTCATTCTCTGGATTCCTTCCAAATTCTGAGATTCCTTCCACATTCTGAGATTCATTCCCGGATTCATTCCTAAACTGAGATTCATTCCCGGATTCGTTCCAAACTCTGATGATGTGGGCCTCGACCCTATGATTCATTCCTGGATTCATTCCATAACTCTGACGACGTGGGCCTCGGCCCTAGGATTCATTCCCGGATTCATTCCATAATTTCGACGACGTGGGCCTCGGCCCTAGGATTCATTCCCATTATATTTGATGATGTGGGCCTCGGCCTAGGATTCATCCTCAAAACTGATACTGACGTGGGTCTCAACCCTGTGACTCATCCCCAGGCTGATACTGATGTGTGGCCTCGACCATACAGATACTGATGTGGGCCTCGCCCCAGGCTGATATTGTACTGTCGCTGCTTTTGGTTGACTTGCATTTGATGCTTTCTCTTTTGCGTTGTTGAAACCTGTGATTTACAAAACAAAACAAACACCAAAAAGAATGCCAAAATACGTTACGTTTATGCATGCATGGATGAAGTTCCTATTCCGTTGGGTTAGGTCTTCCGCCAATTCTTCCTCGGGCAAAGTACTGCTTCAACCTTTCCACTTTAATCGGCTCGGTGAACTCATTCCCTTCCAAGTCTGATAGTCTCACTGCCCCATGTCCCAATTTCTGAATGATCGTCATATCTTTTCTGTTTGCTTTTGGGAATTCCCCGTGTTCTAAACAACAATGAATTTCATAGTACTAAGGTTGAATGCTTTTCTCAAATGCACTCATGTTGCAAGTTGAGAAGTGGAGATTCAGGCAAGTAAGCGAAATGAACTTCTTTATTATTGTTGAGAAAAGGTCCGAACAAGCAAACAAAATCAATGTCTTTATTAAAAAAATGCAAGATAAACTTGGAGAAACATCAATGCCTTCTTCCTCAGCCTATGGTTCTTTCATCATTGTCATCCCTTATCCTAATGAATGAAGCTGAGTGGTTGAGAGCTTGGAGGACAAGGGTTTCGGGTAGGCCAGAGTTGATCATGTAGTTGGGTGGTGGTACAGCACGGTAATTGGGTAAGGGGTTTCTGTTTGTGTTAGGCTGTTCTGTTTATGGGTCAGGTATTTTGTGGGTGTCAATGAGGTCTTGGATCAAATGCCTAAGGCAGGGGCAATTGTCAGTTTCGTGACCCTTTTGTTGGTGGAAGTAAACAGAATAAGTTTAAGTCAAGGTAGTGGGGTACAGGGCTTGGAAGTGGTTTAGGTTCCAAGGGTTTCAGGAGTCCTTGCATTTTCAACTTTTCAAACACATTCGATAGAGGCCTGCCAAGGTTGGAAAATCGCCTATTTCTGATGGCGGTAACCTCGGCAGTAGTGGGCCTTGTCTCAGAATGCCCCCCAAAATTCCTCTTATTCTGGCCATAAAACTTCCGGTTCTCGGCCTCCTCTTCTTCAATGTCCATGACAGTTTCCCTTAGCTGTCGGAAATCCGTATAATCATTGAAGTCATCCTCCTCAACTTCCCATAGATGGAGGGCTTGGTGCCCTTGAAGATCATTTTAATCTGGTCCTTCTCCGAGGGCCTAGTCTGCATTTTCAACAACTGACCCCTCCATCGATCCACGTACTCTTTGAAACTTTCCTCCAGTTTCTGCTTGGTATTCTCCAAGTCGCGGAGCGACAAGTCAATCTCCAGGTCCGTGACATACTGTTTTAGAAATGTGTCTGCCAATTCCCTCCAATCTTCCTTAACTTTCTTCTCCAAACTGTGGTACCATACCACGGGAGCTCCCTCGAGTGACATTCCAAACATCTTCTGCACTTGGCGCTGAGATAGACCAACTGAACTCATGACTGCAACGTACTGGCGGAGATGCACCCTCGGATCCCCGTTCCCATTGAACTTAGCCAAATCCGGCATTTTAAACTGCGCCGGCAACTGCTCCTCAAACGTCATTGTCCCATATTCTAGCAAATCTTCATTCTTACCCCTCATCTTACGGGTGACTGATTCAACCTGATCCCTGAGTTTCTGTATCTCTGCCTGAGACCCTGATATTCTGCCCGCTGCATATTCTGCCATATCATCCTAAAAAATGGGGACATCATCCCCCAATCTAACCGGAGGCACTTCCTGCCTTGCATTTTCTGAACTTCCCCCAGTACGAGACCCAGCTATACCAGCCACAGCAGTAGTCAATGCCTGTATTTGTTCAGTGATCTTTGCAAGACTGTTCTCTAACTGATCTATTCGGGACACTTCGTTATCTGATTCACTCATACTTGTTCTTTTAGTGAGCATTGTCCCTTCTCTAACCCAAACGGTATCTATGTTGTCTTTTGAAGACATAGACGGTGTTAACATGATATATGGATGCATGAGGTGCATGAGATGCATGTAACATATAATATACTAAATAAAATTCTCAAACAAATCGGCCTATTATCATTTTAGAAGTTTTTGGGACAACTGTCATAGAGAAATCCGTCCCAGTTTAAATGGCCCAACGAGTTCATGCCTTATGGCAAAGAGCCCAACTAAATCCAAATGATAATATTCCGAACACAAGCACAAGGTGGCCCACCAACACTTAGACGCTTTTGGCCCAAAAGTCATGGAATACATCATTGTCCCAGTTTAAATGGCCCAACAAGCCCATATCCCATGACAAATGGTCCAAATGGATCCAAACGATGATGTTCCCATACACAAGCATAGAAGGGAGATAATGTAAACATGACATAATAATTTTTACATAATGGCCCATCAACATTTCAGAAGCCTTGGGCCTAATAGTCATACATACGAACTTGCCCCAGTTTAAATGGCCCAGCAAGCCCGCATTTCTGACAATAGTCCAACTGCATCCAAATGAGGATGGTCCATAAGCACATTCTCAAGGAAATAATTGTTACTTTAACCATGCAAACCGGTCTAGGGGTGGATTTGCAAGAGTATGGACAAAGGCTCTCACTGGCGAAGGACAACCCACAACTAGGTCTCCCCACTCAAGGGTTCAAGCGACCAAGTGAGCACATCCCTTTTTATACACTAAGGTACGTGCCAATGAGCTATGGTGTGTGACGGACTGTCAAATGGATTTCCCGTTGTAGATTCCCCAGAGGGAAGGTGGAGCGAGGCTCACTTAAGTACCCAAAGCCTCTTAGGCTCTTATCGCTTGGTGTCAGGAATAAACAACGAGTCCTCCAAATTAGTCCATCACAAAGGCTACGAGTAGATGGCCATATAGGTGTCCTCACAGCTTTTCCTTCTAGAAAGGTAGTGAGTGAAGGAAGACACCAAACCATTACCTAGCCTCAAAGTGCCCTTGATTAAACCCCTACTTATCCACTATAGACATGGCCAATTAAAACATAAATCCACTCATTACAAGACAATATTTCGGGGCCAAATCTCTATCCCCAGTGGAGTCGCCAGACTGTAGGACACAAAACTTGGGCGACGCATGTTCTAGGCTCGCGGCCTAGTTGGGAAATACTAAATAATATGGAGTCGCCACCCGGTGTGAACCGAGACAAAGATTTAAAGCTGCACTCACCCCTCGCAAGGGAAGACCTCAAACCGTTGGGTTCGGAATGGTCCCTTACTCATGTCACTTGTAATGAAAGGATTTATGTAATAATTTAATCAAGCTTAAGTAACACTCATTTCCAAGAGTATCATGCTTCTAAATTCTCATATGCAAAATAAAACTTATGCACACATTTCACATATATCTCATATCTAAAATCGCATGCTTAACATATGTCAAAATAGCAACGAACATACAACTTTATTTGCATATTACATTCAAGAAAACACAAGCACACATATTAACCATACAAACATACATATGGGCACTTTTCCAAGTGGTACGTGGAATTGTACCCCAAGTACAGACCGCACTACCGTCCATTCGGAATCGGCTACGGAATTTACGTCTGAGTTTCCATCCGATATACCGCAAGAAATAATACTCAAATGTTATCACGACACAAGCATATGAATTGTAATTCATTAACATAGTTGTATTCATACATGTGGGGATAGCTACTAGGAAAACTATGCATGAAATCTAATGAAGATGACTCGATTCAGTGGGTGCGCGTTCGTGTAGCGTTCGTAAACGCGTTCGAACGGTAAACAGAAGGTTCGCGTTCGTGTAGCGTCCGAGAACGCGTTCGAACGGAACCAGACCTGATGCATTATGAAACTAAGAAAGTGCGTGGGCGTTCGTATAGCGTTCGTAAACGCGTTCGAACGGTAAACAGAAGGTTCTCGTTCGTATGGCGTTTGATAACGCGTTCGAACGTAAATGAAACAGAATGCTCACGTTCGTATAGCGTTTGTTAACGCGTTCGAACGGAAATGAAACAGATGCCTACGTTCGTATGGCGTTCGTGAACACGTTAGAACATGAGGGAGACCTGATGCATGACAAGGCAAAATACATGCGCGTTCGAGTTGCGTTCGTAAACGCGTTCGAACGGGAACAGACCTGATGCATGAAATGGGATGCAAAACATAAACGAAAAAATAAAGGGGGGGCGCGGCGAAGTACTGCCGTAAAGGTGGCCTTTTGGGGCTCTTGATCTCTCAAAGAGAGGACCTTTAGACCAACATACTAAGCCCATGCGCTCGACTGAATCATGCATACATAGAATGAAAAGTAATAATATTAAACATAGTGTGCCCGATTGAACGTATCTTGTATCCAACCGAACACACGTCAACCGGCGCGGCAAAGCCTCGTGGTAACGGGCTTTAGCCCATCCCCATAGGGGATCTCACATAGCACTTACTAAGCCCATGCGCTCGGTTGAATCATGCATACGAAAATAAAGACAATCATATCAAACTAAGTATGTCCGATTGAACGTATTTCGCATTCAACCGAACACACATCAATCGGTGCGGTAAAGCATCGTGGTGAAGGATTTTAACCCTCCAATTAGGGAACCTTTCATCGCAATTACTAAGCCCATGCACTCGATCGTATCATGGGATTAAACAACATGCAGAATTTAAATGACAAGAATTAAATAAACCAAAGCAACTCAAAACAAGAGGAGGTGCCGTTTTACTCAAGTGGTACGTGGAGTTGTGTCCCAAGTACAGACCGCACTACCGTCCATTCGGATTCGGCTACGGAATTTACGTCTGGGTTTCCATCCTATATACCACAAGAGACGGCACTCTTCCATTCATCCAATACCCACAACACGCATCATACACACAACAAATGCCACAAATACAGAAAATATAATCAAAATAAATAACCAGAAATTAAATATGAATAAGTGTGATAGATACCCTCAGGTCTAACCTTTTAAGCTGTCTCTCGGACTCGCGTTCCACGAAGATCGAAAGGGCGTAAAGCTCCGCAACTTTTCTGGTTCACTGGTTTGCCTCTTCCTTCGCTGTTCGGCCACTCGAGCTACTGTTCCGACTCCGTTTTTCTGCCGTTTCCTTATGGTTTTGCTGCCGTTCCCTCTGTATACTCTGCTTACTGTTGGTGGGCTGTTTTGGTGTTCTTTTTAGTGTGGTTTGGTGTGGTTATTTCAAAGGTTATAATTGCAGTTTATGTTACTGTTTAAAGGGATTTTAGGGACTGTTGAGAGTGATTTAGGCTGTTGTGTTTTGTGTAATTTTCGGTGATGTGTGAAGGTTTAAAAGGGGTGATTTTCGGTGGTGATTAGGGTTGTTTATGCTTGTAATTTCGGTGATATGAGGGTAAGGTTGAAAGGAATGATTTTTGTGATGTCTAGTATTTCTTGCTATAATTCTTGTGTGAATTGTGTGTATGAGCTAGAGAGATTCGAGAGGTTGGGTGGCTTGGTTAGGGGTTGTTTATATAGAGAATGGCTAGGGCTTCACCTTGTCTCACAAGGAAGAGATTTGGTTTCCAAATAAGGAGAGATGGGAAAGACATATACAAGATTGAGGGGGGACAAAATATTTTAATTTAGGAAGTCAACTAATTTAAATTGGTGTATATCTTATTGAATTAGGAAGTCAAATATTTGATTGGTTTTAATTGGTTAGGATTGATTTTAATTAGGCAAATCTTATTTTTAGTTTTAGTATATAATATATTTGATTTATTTATATTAGGCATGATTTTATTTTATGTTTTATTTAATTGGTAAATGATTTAATATTTTATTTAATGTTTAATATTTATTTATTTAATTTGGGATGTGTTTTATGGGCTTTGGGGGGCCACATGGGCTGGGGTGTGAGGCTAGCAGCAAAACCAGAATTACCGGCTCCGTTCGAACGCCTCCTCGCATGCGGCACGAACGTCCGCAATCTGCACGAGGTTCGAACGGAGGAACGAACGCAGCACCAACGAAGACAGTGAACTTGTGGAATGAACTTGATGACATACTTATTCCGAATTTCCCCTTTCGACCTCCGTTTCCCGCAATATCCTTAGCTAAAAAGGAAGTGCCTCCAATTGAGACTCATCATCGGGTTTCACATGCGAAAATGCAATGCCTACAAACAGTAACTGAAGAAGAAAACAAAGGTGAATTGATAATGAGATGTCAAGATGAAGAAGTCATCTTCATTGTTTTCAGAGCCATGCCGAGCCCTTAAGGTGATGCAGAATGTCACAGGGTAAATACAGTAGAAAAGGGAGTTGTAAACACGCAGGGTGAATCATTTCAGCTACCTATGAGCATAATACAGCCATGCATAAAAGAAAATTCTCTGCAGCTAAACCTGAAACCACTTCCAAAGCACCGTAAAAAGAGGAAAAGAAAGGTCAATTCTCACTTGGAGATGATCCCTGGAAGGTTAAAAAGGAAGCCGAGCCAATTTTATCGAATATGCAATCCAGAATTTCCAACTGGAGGACAATCTACATATTCTGGAGAACCATCTACGGATAAATCACCACAGCCTGCCAAACTGTCTTTTTCATGTCATAAGAACATGTGGATACCAAAGAAGAAAACAGATGAGATTACCCGGTTCACTACATTTAAGCCACCATAACCATTTGAGTGGTTGAGTCTGGCTGAAGACGTTAAAATTAGCGCTAGCGGGGAGGCAACCCTTTCATTTGTTTTATTATTATTTTCGTTGTTTTTAATTTTTATTTTATTGTTTGCTATTTATTAAATTGCATGTTATTTATGCAGGTAGCACGAGACACACAAAAGTCCGCGCAACCAAATTCTAACCAGTAAGGGCCTGATCAACTCCATGCACGGTATTGTTGTTCCTCACTCTTGTTCTTTAAATTTTTATCTTACATTGAGGATAATGCAAGTTTTAAGTTTGGGGGTGTGTGTATGCCGTTTTCTTGCTATTTAGTTGTTTAAATTTATAAAAAAAAAATTATTTTAGTCTTTGATAGTAAAGCATAAATCCTATGATGAATTTTGTTTGTTTATGGGTGAAATTTTAGAAACGATAAGTGCCCAATTTACTTTTATCTGATGCCTTGAATAATTGATCTATGTTAGACTCATAAGCACTTAAAAACAGATTTTTAGCAGTGAAAACTTAAGTAGTTAACAAGATGACTAGTTGAAGAAATTGCATGTCGATGAATGACCGTTTACTTAGATATCTATCTTGATTTGCTAGTGTTATGAAGTATGGTATAGTTAAAAAGAAAAATGTCTCTAAAGAAATAAAATAAACACCTGTAACCGATAAGCGTGAAGCTACCCATGGGCGAGTATTAGGAACACCATGAGGATACCTTAAAGGGTAGGTGAGTTGAAAAAAAAAGTGCAAAAAGAGAAAAGCAAAAAGAGACAAGAAAAGAAAAGAAAAATCATACCATACTGAGCACGAAATAAAGCAATTACAGAGCATAATTGAGATATCTAGGTTGGTTTGACCCATCGATTCTAATTTTTAAACGAAATCATTGAGTTGACTTACTTAGGAATCAAGCTGTGAACGAACCTTTACACACACACACACACTGTGAGTCTAGCTTAGATGATTTACTCAAGAATTTAGATTTGAGTTGCAATTGCGTACTTTGAAGATTCTTTGATTTCATCTATAAGTTTTCCTTAAGGATAATTTTATATGCAACTATCGGGACTATCTTTTTTTATTTTCTATATTTTTTGCATGATTGTGTGTAAATGACGTTTGTGGGTATCGTCACTGTAAGCCCTCACGAGACTATAACTCGTCCACTAGGGTCGCCTAGGGGTTTAAAGGCTTGTTGCATACGCTAAATGCAATCGTGATCCCTACGAAAGTGGCTTAGTGAATTTAGTAATTTTTAATTATTTATTTGAATTTATTTTTTATTTTATCTTTTGCTCAGGACTAGCAAAACCTTCAGTTTTGGGGTGTTTGATAAGTGTGGTTTATACCCACTTATTACGGCATTTTTAACTTACTGTTTTGTTATATTTCGAGATATTTAATGTTATTCATAGTTTATTTTATGTTTTATTTGTAGGAGCATTAATACATGGATCTGTGAATAATTGTACGTG
>SKCR01012372.1:0-12714 GCA_019454045.1 Zanthoxylum bungeanum
TTCTAAATTTAAAGACAATAAAATAAAATTGTTCGAAGGTAGATTTTAAGAAAATTCAATATTAAAAACTATCTAGGGTTGTGATTTATTCCAATATTATTTAAAGATGAAGTAATTATCTTATAGTTGGGTAATATATTGATTTATTAACCTGGAACACTAATTTATGTAAAAGCCTATTTCGATGGTCAATTACAAATACCTAGTATAATCCAATTGAACCATATGTCTATGTCAACCAAATTACCTAGATTCATTATGATTAAGTTCCAATTATGGCTACCCCCGCCCGACAGGTATATTCCTATCCTGTAAGGAAATCTATTGAAAGGGTTATCTATCCTTAAGGAAGATCGTGGGCTATTGAATCTAAGGTCTTAAACTTAAAATCCCTATGTCTAGTTCATTTTAAGTTTGCCTAATCAATTTAATTAATGGCCAGTTAATTAAGAGCATTAAGATTAAGACTCAATAAATAAATCTTTATATTAGCCAAATTATAATCTAACCCTTATAAACCCGTGACATTGAATTTCATCACAACCCTAGATATTAACTTAGTTATGACACATAGCTAGGGCTGGTAAGAACTTGAAAAATAAAAGACATAAACTGCTGAAAAGTAATTGCTGGTAAAATAAATACTGAAAAGTAAAAATACAATAAAAATGAAATGCTAAGGTAAAAGGAATTACTTTTACTATTACTAATTTAGATATCTCCAATTAAATAATATATAAACTTGTGATATTATTTAATCAACCGACCAATCTGGCGGTATCCTGATTAAGTCAAATTAAGTCCAACCAGCCATATAGGAGGTAATATTTGTCCATAATCCAGCCATAAAGGCGGTACCAAAATAAATTTACCACCGACCAATCTGGCGGTATCCTTGATTAATCAGGTTCAAACCAACAGAAAATAAATTTACCAACCGACCAATATAGCGGTTTCCTTTATTAAGTCAAGTTTAAACCAGATTAAATTGAATTGCCAACCGACCAATATAGCGGTATCCTTTATTAATCAGTATTTTAATTAGTAAATATGTTATTTTTAAGGGAGATTAAACTAAATAGCAACAGTAAAAATTAACCTTTCACCCTAGCTGCGGAAATTACCTCCTCATGGTAAATAGTAAAAACTGTAAAAAATAAAGAAAGTAAACTATTATTATTACAAAAAGTAATTAAATTAAATTACAAAAGTAAAATTAAAAGAAAATAAAATTTTTTTTAGAGAGAGAAACTCTCTATACACGGTATTTGGAGAGAGAGAATATAACTGAATTATGAAAATTCGCGCATATTTGTAGAAAAATTTGCCTTCAGCGTCGCGACGTTGAAATAGTAAGACGTGGCATGCTGAGAAGGCGACACGTGGCATGGCGGCTGACTGTTCACACGACACGTGGCAAGGCGGCTAAGACTCAATTATTGTGATGACGTCATTGATGACGTCATGTTGACGTGGCGCTGACGTGGCGATGACGCGTGTTGCAATTGTCGGCACAATAAGATGGCGACACGTGTCATGCTGTGATTGGTTTATACTGACGTGGCATGTTGACTTGGTTGACCTTCTGACGTGGCTGACGACGTGGCGTGACACATGGTGAAGTTGACTCGTTGACCGCTGACATGGCTGATGACGAGGCGACACGTGTCAAGTCTGAGTGTCGGCAGCATATGATGTTGACACGTGGCACAGCGCACGTTAGCACATTAGATGTGATGGTGACACGTGGCACGGCGCATGTTAGCAAAGTCAAACTTCTCAAATTCCGACATGTTGACTCGGTGCACGTTAGCAGATTCGGCGCACACTGGGCGTCGCGACGCGGAAGGTCTTGGCGTCGCGACGCGGAAAAGACTAAAATATTCCTGTCGACGCATTTTTGTCTTGTTTTGCCCCAAATTGCCTCCAGTGCTATCCAAACTTTATTTATCTGTAAAATAACAACAAAACACATCAAAACGTTCATAAATCTCGAGAAACAATACAAAACATTAGGTCAAATGAGTGAGAAATAGTGATATAAATACCACTCATCACCCCCCTAAACCTAACATTTTGCTAGTCCTCGAGCAAAATACAAATAAAATAACATAATAAAATTTAACTAAGCCATTTTCGTAGGGATCACGGTTGCATTTAGCATATGCAACAAGCCTTTAAACCCCTAGGTGTCCCTAGTGGACGAGTTGTAGTCTCGTGAGGGTTTACAGCAATGATACCCACAAACATTTTACAAAAGTAAAAAAGTATTAAAACTAATGCACACAGAAGCAAAAAGACAAGCGAAAAGAGAATAAAGAGGTTAGTGACTAATCAGGTGAAACTTCTACTCCAAGTTACTAGTTGTTTTGTTTCATTCTAAATTACCGCATAAGTAAATTCTCCGATTATTTTTACCATTCTCCATATACACAGCCAACATAATTTTAAACAACTCATTTTTGCCCACAACAGTCATAAGTGCAGTTGATAGGAGAGTAATATTTTTGTCCTAAAGTTTTATCAGATTTCACACCTTTTTGTACCAATGGAATAATTTTTTCTGATTTTTCTGATTTTTTCTTTGATTTTTCTGAATTTTGACTTTTTATTTATATACAATACCTTCCGTCTATGTAGCGAGCTTTGGTTGGTGACTCCCAAACCAGTTGGCTTTAGGGCACCAGGTGTTAAGACACCCCTACGAACTTAATTACTCAGACTTCAGATATATATATTTTTGCAGTATCTTTGATCCATGTAACGAGCTTTGGGCCAATGACTCCCAAACCAGTTGGTTTTAGGGCACTAGGTGTTAAAACACCCTTACAGACTTAATAACCCGGATCTTAGATACTTTATTTTTGTACATCAGAATTTTTTTTTTTTTATAACTATGTATAGATGCTTCCTCCAATTAAACTAGAGCACGGAATATTACAAACTTTTCAATTACAACTCATGTCTGTATGTTACTATGCATGTTGATAATACCTGTCAACTGAGAATATGAAGATTCATTTTTAGTCAGTATTATGGAGAATTCACAAATTAAATAATTCCAAAGGAAATAAACAAAAGATAACTTATTTCGAAATAAATGACTTGAAATACGTCTCAAGAGTGGAAACTCCTTACTCGGCTATTTCTTACCAATTTCACCTTTTTAGTTAAAATAAAAACACAAAATGCAAAATATTTTTGTAATTTTTGAAAATTTTGGACTAAAAATAAAAACACAATACAAACAAGTACTATTAACTATACCTCACCCCCAAACCTAAATGAGACATTGCCCTCAATGTCTTAAACAGTAGAAGAAGAGTTTAGAAAATAATACCTGGTTAGTTGAAATTCTACAGGAAAATCACAGGTTAAGATCCAGATTTATTCGACGCTTCTTACCACGATCGTCATCGGACCAATTTATCTTTGATATGATAGGGTCAACTTTTGGTTCATAGGCTATGAGTTGGTCAATTAGATCTTGAGCAGTTCTGGCAGTAAAGAGGAGTTCTTTTAAAGGTTTTGACACGAACCCATTTCTTCGAGCATCATCAAGAAACACACAAAGAAAATCATAAAACCCATCAACGTTGTACATCCCAATTGGTTTCTGGTGTATGTTTAGGTTCGCCCAAGATAGTACAATAAAAATTTCCTCCAATGTGCCCAAACCACCTGGCAAAGCAATAAAAGCATCAGAACGGTTAATCATTTCTACCAGTCGTTCAGACATACCTGGCACGATCAGTTCCTCTCCGTTTGTTGGTTCAATAAGATTTGCTTCTGCCAAGGGTTTTGGGATGATTCCCAAACATGGACTGCCTCCTTCTTGTACGGCCTTTGAAACAATCCCCATTAATCCAAGATTACCTCCGCCATATATTAAGTGCATATTCCTTGCGGCTAAGACTCGACCCAATTCCTGTGCTGCTTCTATGTATTGTGGTTTAGTACCAACAGTACTACCGCAAAACACACAGATGTTTTCAACTCGTCTTCTTGAAGTGGTTTCCATTTGTTACTCTGGATGTCTTCAAAAGTGCAATGATGAGTTGAATTTATAGTACCTGAAAAAGGGTGAGTAAAAATAGCACAAGTATCTTCCAAAGGACGATTAGTAGCAAAATAGTAAAATAGATCGTGATAGTCAACAAGATCTGGATCCTGTCGGAGAAAATAAAGGAAAACAACAAAACAAATCACAATTATTAGGAAAAGACAAAGCGATATAATATTTACAAAAATAACAAGCTTGATTGACGTCTATGCGTCAGGGACAAGCTTCTCATCCAATTTTCTTATAAATTGGCAAACATGGTCTTTTTGAGTCAGATTCCCAAGACTTAACTGTTGTCTTTCTTTTTGAAATTGTGTATGTAATTTGCGAAAGGCTATGTGAACATGTCCACTGGGATGCGTCTCAAGAGTCGAAGATATATCATCTAAAGACTCCTTACTCAAGCCACCCCTAATGAATTTAATTTTGTCTTCGCGATTTTCAGACACCATTCCTAAAGAACGACAACGAGTATTGCAATTCCATCGTGCACATTTGTAACAAACACCCATTTGCTTAGCTCTTCGTTTCTTTGCATAGGTGCTTCTTCCAAAAGCAGGCAGATGTGAAATAAAAGATTCAGAAGACTCACCTGCCAATCGAACTCATGCTTCAATTACCCAACGAATATCATTGGGCACACTATGGATCGTCAGTAGTCTCATTCGTTCCAAGCGAGCTTTGTAAACTTTCAATAGAGATTTTTGTGGGAGAGAAGGAAATTGCTTGTGAAGATTTGTTAGAGCTTCTTCCATCTTGAAATGACTTAATCTGCAAAAACTAAACACACAAATTAAATCACACAAATCACAATATATACAAAAATTGCATGGGTTGCCTCACTGCGAGCGCTAAGTTTAAGAGTCGTCAGCTAGACTTGACTTCTCGAACGTTTATGCTGGATCTGAAAGTGTGACACTTTCTTTTTGTCGCCCAAATGATTCTCCCCAGTAGTGCTTGACACGCTGACTGTTAACCTTGAATGTGTTGTTGGTATTGGGATCCAGTAACTCAACAGCTCCATATGGTAAAACCTGAGTGATCACAAATGGTCCAGACCACCTAGATTTCAACTTTCATGGGAAAAGTTTCAACCTCGAATTGTACAACAACACCTGCTGCCTTGGTTCCAACTGTCTGTGCACTATTTTTCGGTCATGCCATTTATTTGTCGTTTCCTTGTATAATTTGGCATTGTCATAAGCCTGTAGGCGAAATTCTTCCAATTCGTTGAGTTGGTGCAGTCTTTTCTCTCCTGCAGCTTGTGAGTCAAGATTCAACTTCTTCAGTGCCCAATACGTCTTGTGTTCAAGCTCAACTGGCAGATGGCATTCTTTCCCAAACACCAATCGATATGGGGACATACCAATGGGTGTCTTGTAAGCTGTCCTGTAGGCCCATAATGCATCATCTAGTTTGTTGACCAGTCCCTCCTTGTTGATCCAACGGTTCTTTCAAGGATTCTTTTGATCTCCCTGTTTGAAACCTCAACCTGTCCATTTGACTGTGGATGGTAAGCAGTGTCAATTTTGTGAGTAACTCCGTATTTGGATAGGAGTGCATCGAAGTATTTGTTGCAGAAATGTGAGCCACCATCGCTGATAATTGCCCGAGGTGTTCCGAATCGAGTGAAAATGTTCTTCTTTATGAATTTGATCACAACTTTTGAGTCATTGGATGGCAGTGCAATTGCGTCAACCCATTTGGAGACGTAGTCTACAGCAACCAAGATGTACAAGTTTCCAAATGATGGAACAAATGGTCCCATGAAATCAATACCCCATACATCAAATATTTCCACTTCTAGAATGTTTTGCAATGGTCATTCGTTTCTCCTGGAAATATTCCCCGTTCTCTGGCACCTGTCACATTGAAAAGCAAAAATATAAGCATCTTTAAAAAGTGTGGGCCAGAACAAACCTGATTGAAGGACTTTGGCTGCAGTTTTGTTTCCGCTGAAGTGTCCGCCGTATGGTGATGAATGACAGTGTTGCAAAACACTGTTGATTTCCTCATGTGGAACACATCGTCTCAGTAGTTGATCAGCACACCGTTTGAACAGGTACGGTTCATCCCAGACATAATGTTTGACTTCTTTGAAGAACTTCTTCCGTTGCTGAGTTGTCCATTCCAACGGCCATTTTCCTCACACAATATAATTGACATAGTCAGCATACCAAGGGACTTCCTGTTGATTTATGGAAAACAATTGTTCATCTGGAAAAGTTTCTTTGATTGATGGATCTTTGTCAGCTGTTTCTCCATTCTCGAGCCTTGATAGATGATCTGCCACCTGATTTTATGTTCCTTTCCTGTCTCGAATCTCCACGTCGAATTCTTGCAGAAGAAGTATCCAACGGATCAATCTGGGTTTGGCATCTTTCTTTGTGATCAGATATTTGATTGCTGAATGATCTGTGTAAACCACCACTTTGGGACCCAACAGATAAGAGCGGAATTTGTCAAAAGCATACACAACTGCTAGCAACTCCTTTTCAGTGGTTGTGTAGTTGAGTTGAGCTTCATTCAAAGTTCTGCTGGAGTAGTAAATGGTGTGGAAAATCTTTGCTTTGCGTTGTCCCAAAACTGCACCTACAGCAAAATCACTAGCATCACACATTACCTCGAATGGAAGGGTCCAATCTGGTGCTACAATGATGGGGGCAGAAATCAGCTTCTGTTTTAAGATCTCGAAAGCTGCCTGGCATTCTTTGGTGAAGTTAAAAGGCACATCCTTTTCCAGAAGATTGCAAAGAGGTTTGGCAATCTTGGAAAAGTCTTTGATAAATCTTCTGTAAAAACCTGCATGTCCAAGAAAACTCCGAATCCCTTTGACAGATGTTGGTGGAGGTAGTTTCTCAATTGTCTCGATCTTTGCTTTGTCTACCTCAATCCCTTTTTGTGAAATCCGGTGTCCAAGAACAATGCCTTCCTGCACCATGAAATGACATTTCTCCCAGTTGAGTACCAGGTTTGTATCTTCGCACCTTTGTAATACCTGTTCCAAATTTTGCAAACAATGGTCAAAAGAATCTCCAAACACAGAAAAATCTTCCATAAAAACCTCCATACTCTGCTCCAGCATGTCTGAGAAGATGGACATCATACAACGCTGAAATGTAGCAGGAGCATTACATAATCCAAATGGCATCCTGCGGAAAGCAAAAGTACCATAGGGACATGTAAAGGTAGTTTTCTCTCCTGGTCTTCTGGTGCGATGGCAATCTGATTGTACCCTGAATATCCGTCCAGAAAGCAATAGAATTCATGTCTTGCCAGCCTATCTAACATCTGGTCAATAAATGGTAGTGGGAAATGGTCATTTCTTGTGGCTTTATTGAGTTTCCTGTAGTCCATACATACTCTCCATCCAGTCACTGTTCTTGTTGGGATCAACTCATTCTTTTCATTGGTGACTACAGTAATTCCTCATTTCTTTGGTACACACTGCATAAGACTTACCCAAGTGCTATCTGAGATGGGGTAAATGATGCCAGCATCCAACTATTTGATGATTTCTTTCTTCACAACTTCCTTCATGATTGGATTGAGTCTCCGTTGATGCTCCACTGTGGGTTTGTATTCATCATTCATCAAGATTTTGTGCATGCAAAATGATGGACTAATGCCTCGAATGTCTGCTATAGTCCAGCCAATGGCTTTTTTGTGCTCTCGTAAAACTCTTAGTAGCTTTTCTTCCTGCTCCAATGTTAGTGAAGAAGAAATAATAACAGGTAATTCAGAAGAGTTTCCAAGAAATGCATACCTGAGATGGCTCGGAAGTAACTTTAGTTCCAGCTGTGGTGGTTCTTCAATCGAAGGTTTGATTCGATCATTCTTTGGCAATTCCAAGCTTTCAACTGGTGGTGTTGCTTTGAATCGGAATGGTTTGTCAAGGTAGCTGATACATTCCAGGATTTCAGCATCTAGCTCGCTGTCAGTCATATTGGTGATGCAAGCTTCAAGTGTATCCGTGGGATTTGGCTCAGTATCTGAATGATATTATCAATAACATCAACTCTGAAGCATTCTTCTTCTTCTTTTCATCGCTCGGAAATTTCATAGCTTTGAAAACATTAAAGGTCACTTCTTGGTCCTGCACTTTCATGGTTAGTTCTTCTTTTTGCACATCAATTACAGTTTTACCTGTAGCCAAAAATGGTCTCCCAAGAATGATAGGTATTTCTTTATCTTCTTCCATGTCAAGGATGATGAAGTCTGCTGGAAGGATGAGTTTGTCAACTTTGACCAGCACATTTTCAACGACTCCTCTCGGAAATGCGAGTGATCGATCAGCAAGTTGCAAAGATACCGAGGTAGGCATTGCTTCTCCAATTTGCAGTTTCCTGTAAATAGAAAAAGGCATTAAATTAACACTGGCACCTAAATCACATAAGGCCTTACCGATGTAATGTTCTCCAATGGTACATGGAACTGTGAAACTGCCAGGATCTTTCAACTTCGGGGGAAGCTTCCTCTGAATGATGGCACTGCATTCTTCCGTCAATGCTACTGTCTCGTAATCTCCCAATCTCCATTTTTGTGAAATGATGTCTTTCATGAATTTGACATAACTGGGCATTTGTTCCAAGGCTTCTGCAAATGGGATGTTGATGTGCAGCTTTTTGAATATCTCCAGGAAACGAGCAAACTATTTGTCCAGTTTGTTTTTCTGAAGACGCTGAGGAAATGGTGGTGGTGGAGTGATCTGTTCTTTTTCTTTTTCCTTTGCTTCTTATTCTTCCATCTGTGGAACTGCATCTTTTGGAACTTCCTCAGCAGTTGTTTTGACTCCAACGTCTTTGTTGATTTCAGTACCGCTTTTTAAGGTAATGGCTTGACATTGCTCCTTCCCTAGGTTCCTTGGATTTTTTTCTGTGTTGCTGGGAAGATTACCTGGCGGTCTGTAACTCTGAGCATTGGCCAGTTGGCCAATTTGATTCTCCAGTGCTTTGATGGAAGCTGATTGGCTCTGAATCATAGCTTCATATCTTTTTAATTAAGCTAACATCTCTGCCATCACTGGTTCATTTGTCTGCTCCTGGCCTTTATTCTGTTGCTGGATTCCAGGTGGTGGATAGTTCCGCTGTTGGCCTGAATTGTTGCTCCATGAAAAATTAGGATGATTCCTCCACCCTGGGTTGTAAGTGTTGGAATATGGATTGTTCCCCTGCCTGTTGAAATTGTTGACATAATTCACCGTTTCTTCATGTTGATTTGATTCTGGTGCTCCTCCATATGGTGAACTTGTGGATCCAGTGGTAAGAGTTTCCATGAATTTGCAAATTTGATCTAGCTTGGTGTTGACTGCTGTATTAGCTCCAACTTCATAAATTCCTGCAATTCTTTGAATCAGACTTCTTTCTGTTGGCCACAAGGAATTGTTGTTAGCCATTTCTTCAATTAGTTCCCAAACTTGATCTTCTCCTTTTGCCATCAAAGCTC
This sequence comes from Zanthoxylum bungeanum, assembly GCA_019454045.1. Classification (NCBI taxonomy): domain Eukaryota; kingdom Viridiplantae; phylum Streptophyta; class Magnoliopsida; order Sapindales; family Rutaceae; genus Zanthoxylum; species Zanthoxylum bungeanum. The sequence goes on from SKCR01012372.1 coordinate 9,509, forward strand.
CTCCAGCAGCAGCATCAATTGTGGTTCTCATTATTCCAGAAAGTCCATTATAGAATGTTTGGACTTGAAGCCATTTTGGAATCTCATGGTGTGGACATTTCCGGAGTAAATATTTGTACCTTTCCCAAGCTTCGTAGAGAGTTTCTGAGTCTTGTTTCACAATGGATGTGATGTCATTCCTCAGTTTTCCGGTTCTGGCTGGTGGAAAATACTTTGCAAGAAATTTGGTGGCTAAGGTGTTCCATGTTGTGATAGAACCTGCTGGTAATGAATATAGCCAGGCTTTAGCTCTGTCCTTCAAGGAGTATGGGAAAACACGCAGTCTCATTGCTTCTTAGCTTTCTTGTTGTTGTAATTGAAAGTACCGCAAACTTCCAGGAAGTTGCTGATGTGGGCATTAGGATCTTCAGTTGCATTTCCTCCAAACTGAACTGACTGCTGAATCATCTGAATGCAAGTTTTGATGTCCCCGCATTTGCTGGTAATGGAGGGAGTACAATATATGAAATGAGTCTGTCAACCACCGGAATGGTTCTGTCTCGAATGGGAATTGGTGGTGCAACCTCCAAGGTTCAGGTTCCATGTTGACTAAAGTTTCTTGGGCTTCTCGCCTTTCCCTTCTCAACTGTCTGATAGTTCTTTCAATTTCTGGGTCAAGCGGTCGTAGTTCAAAGCTTCTGGTTCGTCTCATGAAGTTTCTGAGAACCTGAAACACAAGAAAACAATAACAATAAGTAAAAAGAAATTAGATACAAGTAAGAGTATCTAACCCCTAAACTAATAATAAAAGATAAATAAGTCCCCGGCAACGGCGCCAAAAACTTGACCGGCGTAAACACACACGTATAACGCAAGCGTACGTATCGTTCAAGTAGTATAAAAAGTATCGATCCCACGAGGACTTAATACCTAAGTTATTAATTTTATGAGGTTAAATGATTACTAGTATCTAACAGGTTGTTTAATTGATTTGAAATAGCGACGATTCTAAATTTAAAGACAATAAAATAAAATTGTTCGAAGGTAGATTTTAAGAAAATTCAATATTAAAAACTATCTAGGGTTGTGATTTATTCCAATATTATTTAAAGATGAAGTAGTTATCTTATAGTTGGGTAATATATTAATTTATTAACCTAGAACACACTAATTTATGTAAAAGCCTCTTTCGATGGTCAATTACAAATACCTAGTATAATCCAATTGAACCATATGTCTATGTCAACCAAATTACCTAGATTCATTATGATTAAGTTCCAATTATGGCTACCCCCGCCCGACAGGTATATTCCTATCCTGTAAGGAAATCTATTGAAAGGGTTATCTATCCTTAAGGAAGATCGTGGGCTATTGAATCTAAGGTCTTAAACTTAAAATCCCTATGTCTAGTTCATTTTAAGTTTGTCTAATCAATTTAATTAATGGCCAGTTAATTAAAGAGCATTAAGATTAAGACTCAATAAATAAATCTTTATATTAGCCAAATTATAATCTAACCCTTATAAACCCGTGACATTGAATTTCATCACAACCCTAGATATTAACTTAGTTATGACACATAGCTAGGGCTGGTAAAAACTTGAAAATAAAAGACAAAAACTGCTGAAAAGTAATTACGCTGATAAGTAAAAAATACAATAAAAATGAAATGCTAAGGTAAATGGAATTACTTTTACTATACTAATTTAGATATCTCCCAATAAAATAATATATAAACTTGTGATATTATTTAATCAACCGACCAATCTGGCGGTATCCTGATTAAGTCAAATTAAGTCCAACCAGCCATATAGGCGGTAATATTTGTCCATAATCCAGCCATAAGGCGGTACCAAAATAAATTTACCAACCAACCAATCTGGCGGGTATCCTTGATTAATCAGGTTCAAACCAACAGAAAATAAATTTACCAACCGACCAATATAGCGGTTTCCTTTATTAAGTCAAGTTTAAACCAGATTAAATTGAATTGCCAACCGACCAATATAGCGGTATCCTTTATTAATCAGTATTTTTAATAGTAAATATATTATTTTTAAGGGAGATTAAACTAAATAGCAACAGTAAAAGAATTACCTTTCACCCTAGCTGGGGAAATTACCTCCTCTTGGTAAATAGTAAAAACTGTAAAAAATAAAGAAAGTAAACTATTATTATTACAAAAAGTAATTAAAATTAAATTACAAAAATAAAAAATTAAAAACTAAAATTTTTTAGAAAGAGAAACTCTCTATACGGAATTTAGGGAGAGATTGGAGAGAGAGAATAATAACTGAATTATGAAAATTCGCGCAATATTTATAGAAAAATTTGCCTTCAGCGTCGCGACGCTGAAATAGTAAGACGTGGCATGCTAGAAGGCGACACGTGGCATGGCGGCTGATGTTCACGCGACACGTGGCAAGGCGGCTAAGACTCAATTATTGTGATGACGTCATTGATGACGTCATGCTGACGTGGCGCTGACGTGGCGATGACGTGGCGATGACGCGTGTTGCAATTGTCGGCACAATAAGATGGCGACACGTGTCATGCTGTGATTGGTTTATGCTGACGTGGCATGTTGACTTGGTTGACCTTCTGACGTGGCTGACGACGTGGCGTGATGACACTGGTGAAGTTGACTCGTTGACCGCTGACATGGCTGATGACGAGGCGACACGTGTCAAGTCTGAGTGTCGGCAGCCATGCATATGATGTTGACACGTGGCACAGCGCACGTTAGCACATTGGATGTGATGGTGACACGTGGCACGGCGCGCATGTTAGCAAAGTCAAACTTCTCAAATTCTGACATGTTGACTCGGCGCACGTTAGCAGATTCGACGCAACTGGGCGGCGCGCGACGCGGAAGGTCTTGGCGTCGCAACGTGGAAAAGACTAAAATATTCTTGTCGACGCATTTTTTGTCCGGTTTTGCCCCAAATTGCCTCCAGTGCTATCCAAACTTTATTTATCTGTAAAATAACACACAAAACACATCAAAACGTTCATAAATCTCGAGAAGAAACAATACAAAACATTAGGTCAAATGAGTGAGAAATAGTGATATAAATACCACTCATCAATGGCCCCAGCAGAAATGAAGAGCTGAAAGAAAATAGTTGTAAGAGCTGTTAGATCGAGGATTTATTCGGCCCAGTGTTTCACCTTAGGGAGCACCAATATTGTTTGTGAAAAAGAAGGATGAGACTTTAAGATTGTGT
>SKCR01012373.1:0-12659 GCA_019454045.1 Zanthoxylum bungeanum
ATTGGTCCAGTATCGAACGATCACATGTTAGGCTGGGGCTGGAAGTGTGTCTGCCCCGTAGAAACATATATCGGACATCAAACAACTAGTCTCTTTGAATCGGGCAATCCTGACCAGTCATATTGTCCCGACGGTTGCAACCTATTTATAGAGTACTAGTTTTGTATCCTGCGCGATCATCAACTCCATATGTCTGAAGTGACACTTCAATCTTGACATCACACCCAGTACACTACGATTCCTGATAAACCCAGAAGAGGTGAACACAGAACCAGTTTAGGTCCCCCAACCACCAAAACCAAAGTTTACCGATTGTCGCAAGTACTAGCGATGCAAGTCTCAGGTTAAGATCATATACACCTACCCTGATGCGGCCTCCATAGAACACGCAGACATACTACCAATGGGATTCCGTGGGGTCTATCCAGAGCGAAGCTGTTCCCGTACCATCGGTGAAACACGACCTCCTATCGCACTTGCATAAGTATCCAATACTTATATATATGATAACTATGCCGTTGTGCCCTCACAACGCACACAAGTGCAATACTAGCCTATTTGCATTATCGATGTCCAGTCTCGATAATACTACGGCTAGGGATATTTAATGATTAATCCTTCGTGGACTGATACTGTCTCATATCATCTCAATCCAGGAACTAATCATAGGGACCTCTCTTCATTTATATATCTATGGTGATCTAATCACAAATGATGAGAGTGCAATTTCTTTATTACATAGTTAATTTGCTACAACAACACAATGATCTGTGCAAATAGTGACGCTATGGGTCATATTATCCAACAATACATATACCTATCAGGTGGGGGTAGCCATAATTGGAACTTAAACTTAATGAATCCAGGTAATTTGGTTGACATAGACATATGGTTCAATTGGGTTATACTGGGTATTTGCGTTTGACCATCTACAGAGGCTTTCGCATAATTTAGTGTTCCAGGTTAGTAAACCGATATATTACACAAACGTAAAACAATCACTTCATCTTTTAAAAAGATATTGGAAGGATTCACAACCCTGGATAGTTTTATAAATTTGAATTTTCTCAATCTACTTTCAAGCAATTTTATTTACTTGTTGTAATTTTAAAGTTACCACCCAATGAAACAATCAATCCATTAGATACTTGTAAACATTTAACTTCATAAATTGATAACAAAATGTTTTAAGTCCTCGTGGGATCGATAATTTTTATACTACTTGAACGATACGTGCGCTTGCGTTATACGCATGTGATTACGCACCGGTCAAGTTTTTGGCGCCGTTGTCGGGGACTTATTTATCTTTCACTATTAGTTTTGGGGTTAGATAAGTTATTTATATCTAATTTATTTTTAATTATTATTATGGTTTTCTTGTGTTTCAGGTTCTCAGAAACTACATGAGACGAACGAGAAGCTTTGAACTCCGACCGCTTGACCCATAAATTGAAAAGAACCATCAGACAGTTAGAAGGGAAAGTCGAGAAGGCCAAGAAGCTTTAGTCAACATGGAACCTGAACCTTTGGAGGTTGCACCACCAATTCCCATTCGAGACAGAACCGTTCCGGTGGTTGACGCCTTCATTTCCTGTATTGTACTTCCTCTCTTACCAGCAAATACATGTGACATCAAAACATGCATCCAGATGATCAGCAGTCAGTTCAATTTGGGAGGAATGCAACTGAAGATCCTAATGCCCATATCAGCAACTTCCTGGAAGTTTGTGGCACTTTCAATTACAACAGAGCATCAGAAGAAGCAATGAGACGTGAGTTTTTCCATATTCCTTGAAAGACAGAGCCAAAGCTTGGCTACATTCACTACCAGCAGGTTCCATCACAACTTGGAACACTATAGCCACCAAATTCCTTGCAAAGTACTTTCCACCAGCCAGAACAGCAAAACTGAGAAATGACATCACATCTTTTGTACAACAAGATTCAGAATCCCTCTGCGAAGCTAGGGAAAGATTCAAAGATTTACTCCGGAAATGTCCTCACCATGCGATTGGAAAATGGCTACAAGTCCAAACCTTCTACAATGGACTTTCTGGAATAATGACAACCACAATTGATGCTACTGCTGGATGAGCTTTAATGGCAAAATGAGAAGATCAAGCCTGAGACTTAATTGAAGAAATGGCCAATAACAACTCCTTGTGGCCAACATAAATGAGCTTGATTCAATAATTGCTGGAATTTATGAAATTGGAGCCAACACTGCAGTAAATGCCAAGCTGGATCAGATTTGCAAAAATCTGGAATCTCTCAGATGTAAGTTAATACTGGATCCACAAGTTCACCATATGGAGAAGCACCAGAGCCAAACCAATATAAATGTTGATTTCTAATATATGTCCCAAGATCAACAAATCAAGCAAGAAAACGCATGAATACACAACATAGGAGGTGCGGAATATACTCACAATGGTCGGTTTTGATGCGAAGAAGAACACAAGCCATTTTCGTCCTCCATTGAGTTCGGCAGTAGCTCTCCTTGACAGTGGACTGCACGTTTTTGGGTGTCTTCCTCCTTGTTCATTCGGCCATGGATGTCACCATTGAAGCTCTCCAAGCTTCAAGCTTTTCCATGCTCACAAATTCATTCCCTATCACCATAATATAACCCTAGGTGTGCTAGCACTTCTTCATCTTCCTTGCTTCTCCATTTGCTCGTCAAACCAGAAGAAAAATGAAGAATCGGCAGTGAAGCCGTGAAGAAAGAAGAAAAAGAGAGGGAGAGGAAGAGTTGCGTGAAAGGGAGAGAGAGAAAAGTAAAAAGAAATAAAATTGTAAAAGGTTTTTATAATTTCTAAAATTAAAAAACCATTTACCAATTGTTTTTTTGTTTTCATTAAATACTAAAGTCAAAAATTAAAAAGCAAGAGTTGCTTTTTCAACTTCTACTTTTCCTTTAAGTCACATCACATCACTTTAATAAAGTGACATGTTGTCAAGTCACATCACTCAAAGTGACAATTGATTTGACAATTGACGCGACTAGTGATTTGACGCTTGATGTGACTTGGGTGCCGCACTCGAATTCGAAATGCGAATGCGCTCGCAATCACTCTCGGGCTCAGGTTCGCTAATTCCAAATTAACGAATTTTCCGTCGCGTCGTAATTAAATGATTACGCCTAGCGAATTCACTATTCACGTCGCTAACGAATTAATTCTAATTAATTCGTTCGCCCGAATTAAAATCTAATTTTAATTTCGCGTCGAAATCCATTTCTATAATATATCAAATATATGATTTTAATCGATTAATTCCAAATTAATCGTTCTCTCTCTTTAATTAATATTTTATCCCAAATAAAATATCTCCGCCATTAATCCCAGATTAATTTTCTCTCTCTTCTAATTAATCCTAGATTAATAAAGTGCGAGTTTACCTCATCGGTGAATCTTCAGGAAGCGACCCATGAGATCTCCGATATGTTGGCAGTAAATACGGTCGTCGGATTATCCGAACACGTAAGTACCTCGTACTACGTTCATACCGATTTACAAGACAAGTTGGCTTCTAGCAAAGCGCCATGCCTACCCAATTCTCCAGAAATATTCTTACAGGAATATATAGATCTGTATCAAGCGTAGTATACCGTAGTATTGTGTATATCAGCCCAGTATCGGATAGTCACGTGCTAGGGCTGGGGCTGGATAATTGTCTGCCCCGTCGAAACACATGTCGGATGTCTGGTAACTAGTCTCTATAATCGGATATACATGACCTTGTCATAATATCTCGATGGCCGGCCAGCACTTAAGAGCACTAATACCGTATCCTGCGTGACATCATCTCCACTATAACTGAAGTGATACTTCCATCTCAACATCACACCCAATACACTACGACTCTCGGATAAACCCAGAAGCGGTGTACGCAGAACCGGTTAAAGCCCTGTACCACCAAGACCAAAGTCTACCGATTATCGCAAGTATTAGCGATGCAAGTCTCAGGTTAAGACTATACACACCTACCTTGATTTCGGCCTCCCATAGACACATAGTCATAATAACAATGGGATTCCGAGGGGTCTATCCAGAGCGAAGCTGTTTCCCGTACCATCGGTGAAACACAACCTCCTATCGCACTTGCATAAGTATCCAATACTTAAATATAGAACTATGCCGTTGTGCCCTCACAACGCGCACAAGTGCAATACTAGCCTATTACGCATTATCGATGTCCTGTCTCGATAATACTCGGCTAGGGATATTTTATGATTAATCCTTCGTGGACTGATACTGTCTCATATCATCTCAATCCAGGAACTAATCATATGGACCTCTCTTCATTTATACATATATGGTGATCTAATCATAAATGATGAGAGTGTAATTTCCTTGTCACATAGTTAATTTGTACAACAACACCGTGATCTATACAAATAGTGACGCTATGGGTCATATTATCCAACAATCTCCCACTTGGCACATAGCCAGTCACTCGAGTGTCTAACACCCGAACTATGTACGGTTCGCTCAAATTGCTGAGGAAAGGGTTTCGTCAGCGGATTTGCGTATTATCTTTTGATGCGTTTATACAATCATCACATCGCCACGATGTATGATCCGAACGAATCAGATAAATATAGAAGTATATATCTGGATCGTCGATGAGACCATTAATTCTTTAGCCTATGTTGATGCCTAGCTCAGCTGCTAACAAAACTATATCTAATCTAATTAGATTTATTATCGATCCAAATGGCTTCTATTGCTGCCTCAGCTGCAGTAATAATCCGCATTTGTTGTTATTCGGCAACTGTTATCTTGCTCGGAATATTTCCAGCTTACTGTCCCGTTATTCAAACTATATAGTACCGCAGTATTTACCGGTTTGGAAACTTTCAGCAGTGATCCTAGTCACTTCAAGTTCTCCATCTCCATAGTTTAAGACAACATCTTTAGTTCTCTAAGATACTAATAGATGTCCTTAACTTCAATCCAATGACTATCACTTGGATTGTCCGATTGTGACTCCATATGCTCAAAGCGTATGAGACACCAATACAAGTACATTTTAAATGTACAATTTCCAGAGAGTGTTAACAACTCCAAATCTATCCCTGTAGATCTTTATTCCTTGAATAAAGGTTGTTACTCCTCAGAATTCCACGGAGAATTTCTTATGAAAGCCAAGCTTTCACCGATTGTTTTATGGGAATTTCATTATCAGTGCTCTCCCACTAACCTCCTTATATACACAAGAATTATTTCGTTTTGAGTCAAATCATAAACATTATGATTATATCAAACGTCAGTTCCAAGAACCTTATGCTTGTTTCAATCCAAACATGGATCGAATAACCTGCAAACCTTGTTTGTCGGTTATACAAAATCGTCAGGATGTTGTAAGCATCCTCCAAAAGGTTTCCTTTTCAGGAAAGCGATTTTGATCTGCAACTGACACATTTCATAATGAAATATGCAGTTATCAACAAGCATCTTCAAAATGGATTTACCATGGCAACAGGTAAAAGGTTGAACCGTTATTAACACAATGTTGATAACGATACCTTTCGTCAAAAGCCCGGCTTTGTCCGTTGTATGTTGCCATTCATGTATGTCTTCCTTGAAGACGTTTAATGTACCAATAGGCACAATGCCTTGTGGTACAACAACTAGTATCCAAAATAGTTGTTATCATGGAATCCATTTCGGATTCATGGCACTTTGCCATAATAGGGAGTCGATACCTCGTATCACTTCCTCAAAACGTAGTCGGCGGATATACCTTCATAAGATTTGTTGGTTACTATAATTAGTCCCAAGGAAAGATTAAGCATATGAAATACAACAAAATGAATATATATAATAACTTGAAGCATGGCGGAATCATACTTACAAAGCTTTTGTGATGAAAAGATGAACAAAGGTTGAAGCTCCAAGATCCTTGAAGTTTCGGCCAAGAGGAGAAAAGAGTTGAAAGCTCCAAGCTTTGTGTATTCCAAGCTCCAAGGTGGTTTCCCTATCACCTCCTTTGATCCTTGCTTGTGCTAGCAAAAATGGAGAATGAGAAAACAATTTTCTGCCTTGTATGAGCAGCTCACGGCGTGAGCAAGAGAGAAGAAGAGGATAGTGTTTCACTTTTAATTTTGTTCCTTTGCATGCCAAAAACCGTGAGAGACAAAGGAAATGAAAAGTGATATGATATCTAATACCAAAAGAATTTTTTAATGCAAAAAATCCTTCAAAACCGTGCATGGCTTTCCCTCCAAAATGAAATCCATCATTTGCCATCATTACCACACTTTGAGATTAGAGACAATGTATCATCCCTCAAAGGTGACTAGATACATCCACCATCTATTCGTATTAAGTAATGAGATATCGCGATATGATTTGCGGATATCACTCGATTCAAATACGACTGTGTCCGCAAACACTTTCGGGCTCGGTTTCGTTAATTCCGATTTAACGAATTTCCGTCGCGACGTGAATTAAATAATTACGCCTTGCGAAATTACTATTCAGTTCGCTAATGAATTAATTCTAAATTAATTCGTTTGCCCGAATTAAAATCCGATTTTAATTCTCGTCGAAATCTAATTTCGTTTAATAATATATCGAATATATTATTTTATCGATTAATTCCAAATTAATCGATCTCTCTCTCTCTCCTAATAAGGCATTTTATCCAAGATAAAGTTTCTCCTTTATTAATCCAAGATTAATAAAGTTCGAATCAAACATCAAGGTGAATCTTCAGGAAGCGACCCAAGAGATCTCCGGATATGTTGGCAGTAAATACGGTCGTTGGATAATCCAAACACGTACGTACCTCGTACTACGTTTTTACCGATTTACAAGACAAGGTTGGCTTCTAGCAAAGCGCCATGCCTACCCAATTCTCCAGAAATATTCTTACTGGAATATTAGATCTATATCAAGCGTAGTATACCGTAGTATTGCGTACATAGATCCAGTATCGGACGATCACATGTTAGGCCTGGGGCTGGAAATGTGTATGCCCCGTACGAAACATATATCAGACATCAAGCAACTAGTCTCTTTAACTCGGGCAATACTGACCTAGTCATATTATCCCGACGGTTGCAACCTTTTATAGAGCACTAGTTATGTATCCTGCGTGATCATCAACTCCATATGTCTGAAGTGACACTTCCATCTTGACATCACACCCAGTGCACTACGATTCCTGATAAACCCAGAAGAGGTGAACACAGAACCAGTTAAGGTCCCCCAACCACCAAAACCAAAGTTTACCTATTGTCGCAAGTACTAGCGATGCAAGTCTCAGGTTAAGACCATATACACCTACCCTGATGCGGCCTCCCATAGACACGCAGACATACTACCAATGGGATTCCGCGGGGTCTATCCAGAGCGAAGCTGTTTTCCGTACCATCGGTAAAACACAACCTCCTATCGCACTTGCATAAGTATCCTATACTTAAATATATGAGAACTATGTCGTTGTGCCCTCACAACATGCACAAGTGCAATACTAGTCTATTCCGCATTATCGATGTCCGATCTCGATAATACTCCGACTAGGGATATTTAATGATTTAAACCTTTATGTATTGATACTGTCTCATATCATCTCAATACGGAATTAATCATATGGACTTTCGCCATTTATATATCAAAGTAAATAAATTACAAAACGACAAAAGGCAATTTCATTATCACATAGTTAATTTTGTACAATAATACAATATCATTTACAAAACAGTGACGCTATGGGTCATAATGTCTAACAATCTCCCACTTGGCCGATAGACAGTCACTCAAGCATCTAATACCTGAACTATGTATATGTCGTTCAAACACTTGCGGATAAACAGCTTTCGTCAGCGGATCTGCAATGTTGTTATCTGATGCGACCTTCTCGACTTTTACATCGCCACGATGTATAATCTCCCGAATCAGATGGTAACGCCGAAGAACATGCTTGGATCGTTGATGAGACCTTGGTTCCTTAGATTGTGCTATAGCCCCGTTATTGTCACAATACAATGGAACGGCTCAGCTGCTAACGGAACTACTCCTAATCCGATTAGGAACTTTCGGATCCAAACTGCCTCATTTGCTGCTTCCGACGCAGCAATATACTCCGCTTCTGTCGTTGAATCGGCAACAGTATCTTGCTTGGAAGATTTCCAGCTCACTGCTCCGTTATTCAAACAAAAAATGTACCCGGATTGCGACTTGAAGTCGTCCTTGTCGGTTTGGAAACTTGCATCGGCATACCCAGATACCACAAGTTCTCCTTCTCCGTAAATAAGAAAGCATCCTTAGTTCGTCTAAGATACTTAAGGATATTCTTAACTGCCATCCAGTGACCTTCACCTGGATCGGCCTGATAGCGACTGCACATGCTCAAAGCATATGACACATCAGGTCGTGTACATATCATGGCATACATGATCGATCCGACTGCCGAGGCGAACGGTATCCGACTCATGTTATCTCTCTCTTCTTGAGTCTTAGGACACATGTCCTTAGACGAGAGGTACCACGTAACATTGGCATCAATCCCTTCTTGGATTGATCCATGTTGAATCGCTTCAACACTTTGTCAATATATGTACTCTGGGAGAGTCCAAGCAGCTTTCTAGATCTATCCCGGTAGATCTTTATTCCCAGAATAAAGGCTGCTTCTCCCAGATCTTTCATGGAGAATTTTAATGAAAGCCAAGCTTTCACCGACGTTAGCATGGGAATGTCATTGCCTATAAGCAATACATCGTCGACATAAAGGACAATAAAGTCAGTGCTCTCCCACTAACCTTCTTGTATACACAAGGGTCATCTTCGTTTTGTACGAAATTATATTCTTTTATGATTTCATCAAAACGCTGATTCCATGACCGTGATGATTGCTTCAATCCATAAATGGATCGATTTAACTTACAAACCTTGTTTGCAAGTCTAGGTACGATAAAACTGTCAGGCTGTTGCATATAAACATCCTCCAAAAGGTTTCGTTAAGGAAAGCGGTTTTAACGTCCATCTGCCATATCTCGTAATCGAAATATACAGCTATTGCAAGCATTATCCGAATGGATTTAATCATGGCAACGGGTGAGAAGGTTTCGTCATAATCAACACCATATTGTTGACGATACCCCTTTGCTACAAGCCTAGCTTTGTATGTTTGCACGTTGCCATCCATGTCGGTCTTCTTCTTGAAGATCCATCTGCATCCAATAGGTTTTACACCTTCTGGTGCATCAACCAGTGTCCAAACTTGGTTGGCATACATGGAATCCATCTCGACTTCATGGCTTCTTGCCATAAAGCGGAATCAATATCTTGTATTGCTTCCTCATACGTAGACGGTTCATTATCTCAATAAGATTAATATCTACATGAGGCGAGATCAGGTACCCATACCTCTCAGGTACTGTCCTGACTCTCTCCGACCTACGCGGTCCTTGTGTATATGAAGGTGTGGTACAGACTCATCCCGGATGGTCTGTTCATGTTTCGTCGTTGATTCATTGCCAGGAACAGTATCACCACGATTTTCATCGAGCTTCTCTTTCCTCCTACTACCACTGCATCTAAGAATTCCTTTTCAAGGAAAAATGCATGTAGAACAACAAATACTTTGTCTCTGCGGGTGATAGAAGTAATATCCTTTGTTTCCCTAGGATATCCTACGAAAAGGCATTTATCTGATTGGGTTCTAATTTGGTACCTTCCAAACGTTTAACATATGCCCAGCAACCCCAAATCTTCAGGAAAGAGAAACCCGGTTTCCTTCCTGTCCATATCTCGTATGGAGTCTGTTCAACAGAATTTGACGGAAACTTATTCAAAATAAGTATTGCACTGCTTAATGCGTATCCCCAGAAGGATATTGGTAGCTCAGTGATGAGTGGTATTTATATCACTATTTCCCACTCATTTAACTTAATATTTTGTATAGTTTCTTGAGTTTTATGAACGTTTTGATGTGTTTTATTGTTATTTTGCAGATAAATAAAGTTTGGACAGCACTGGAGGCAATTTGGGGCAAAACCGGACAAAAATGCGTCAACAGGGTTATTTTGGTCTTCTTCGCGTCGCGACGCTGGATCACTGCGCGCCGCGACGTCCACCGTGCGCCGGTTCTGCTAAAATGCGCCATGGTCAACGGGTCAACAATTTGAAAAGTTTGACTTTGCTAAAGTGCGCCGTGCCACGTGTCATCATCATATGCTGCCGACACTCAGACTTGACACGTGTCGCCTCGTCATCAGCCATGTCATCGGTCAACGAGTCAACTTCGCCATGTGTCAAGCCACGTCATCAGACACGTCACCAGGTCAACAGAGTCAACGTGCCACGTCAGCCTCAGCCAATCAGAGCTTGACACGTGTCGCCACGTGTTCGCAATCCCATTGTGCCGACAAGTCAACAGTCAGCCGCCTCGCCACGTCAGCGCCACGTCATCAATGACGTCATCACAATAATTGAGAATTAGCCGCCTTGACACGTGTCAGTTGCACAGTAGCCGCCTCGCTACGTGTCGCCGTCTCAATTGTGCCACGTCGACATTTGAGCGTCGCGACGCGCAACGCCTTAGCGTCGCGACGCGCTCACAGTTCCCAAACAGTGAATTTTGTGTTGCTATAAATAGGCCGCGAATTTCATATTTCATATACCTTCTCTCTCTTAATTTCTCTCTCTAGAGAGAGTTCTCTCTCTAGAATTTTTATTTTTATTTTTTAGTTTTTTTTATTTTAGTTTTGTAAATAATTTTAATTACTTTTGTAATAATAGTAATTTAATTTTTACTTTTTACAGTTTTACTATTCACCATGTTGAAGTAACTTTTTCAGCTAGGGTGAAAGGTAATTCTTTTACTGTTGCTATTTAGATTAATCTCCTTAAAAATAATATATTCACTTTAAAATATTGACTTAATAAGGCCGCGTATATTGGTCGGTTGGTAATTTAATTTTAATCTGTTTTAAACTGACTAATCAAGGATACCGCCAGACTGGTCGGTTGGTAAATTTATTTTTGGTTCCGCCTTAATGGCTGGTTGGACTTAATTTGACTTAATCTGGATACCGCCAGACTGGTCGGTTGGTAAATTTAACACAAGTTTATATATTATTTTATGGGAGATATCTAAATTAGTAGTAGTAAAAGTAATTCCTTTTACCTTAGCATTTTATTTTATTTTATTTTACTTTTCAGTATTTTTATTTTATGTATTTTATTTTTATAGTCCTAGTTATGTGTTAATTATTAGGGGTTGTGATGACTTTTAATATCACCGGTTTATAAGGGATTATTTTATAGTTGGGTAATTTAAAGGTTTATTTATTAAGTCTTAAGCTTAATGCTCTTGTTGTCTGATCACCAATAAGATTGATATGGTAAATCTAAAATGAACTAGACATAGGGATTTTAGGTTTCAGCCTTAGACTTAATAACCCACGATCTTCCTTGAGGATAGATAACCCTTTAATAGATTTCCTTACAGGATAGGAATATACCTGTCGGCGGGGGTAGCCATAATTGGAACTTAGACTTAATGAATCCAGGTAATGTGGTTGACATAGGAATATGGTTCAATTGGGTTATACTGGGTATTTGTAATTGACCATCGGAATCTTTTACATAATTTAGTGTTCCAGGTTAGTAAACTGATTTATTACACAAACATAAAATAATCACTTCATCTTTTAAATGATATTAAAATAAATCACAACCTTAGATTTTTGTGTCTATTATTTTCCTTAGTATTTTCTTTTATCTTTTTATTTAGCAAATCTTCAATCAACCAATCAATCGAGCAATCAATTCTATTCTCCCTTTAATTAGATATTTGTAAATAAATAGATTCAATAATTAATAACAACAGTAGGAATTAAGTCCTCGTGGGATCGATATTTTTATACTACTTGAACGATACGTGCGCTTGCGTTATAGTGTGTGTTTACGCCGGTCAAGTTTTTGGCGCCGTTGCCGGGGACTTATATTTCTTGAGTTATTAATTTTGAAGCTATCTAATTTACTTGTATCTAATTTTCTTATTTTTATCTGTAGTTTTTATTTCTTTCTTTTGATTTCAGGTGACTTACAAAATGGAACAATACTGGGAGATTGAAAGATTACGTGCTTTACAAGAAGATACACCCCACATCTGGGAGCAACAGTCCGGTTTTCTGAGGCCTGTTGTCGAGCCCAATGATTATCACTGGATGCCAGAACCAACAATACTACATTTGCTCAACATAATTCAATGTGGAGATGTGACATATGTAATGGTGACCACCCAAGCGATTATTGCGAATAACAACTACCATCCAGGGTGGCAGAATTATCAAGATCCTTCCTGGTACGAAGAGCCATCACATTTCACGAACCACATTTTCCATCTTATCCACCATCTTCCTTCGATCCTTATCAAGAACCAGAACCATCCGAGGAAGATCAGTTGATTCACATGTTCAAAGAACAGACAGCTCAATTTGATGCACAAGTTCAGAGTAACGCAGAATCCATGCAGAGAATGACAGATCAGATCAGACAATTCACAGAAAACCAGAACTATATACCTCAAGAACCATTCTCAGATGACACTGATGAAGCCTTCAAGTACCAATCATTTCAGAATGATACGTCAACAGAGGAGGAGGCTGAGCAGTATCAACAAACCAGCGGTATCAGTTCAGG
>SKCR01012374.1:0-12736 GCA_019454045.1 Zanthoxylum bungeanum
TCTTGACTTTGGCCAACAAACCAGTGCCAATCTTGGATCTTGAGAATGAATCATTCAATGGAAGGAAAAACGCTTAATATTTGTTGAGGGTTTTTCGCGTAATTGGCAACCAATTAATATCTTTGATTAGGTATTATCATACACCCTTAAACAAGCATTCTAAAAGCATAATAAGGCGCGATAAATAAATTAATAATGATATGCGAATGGATATTTAAAACATTTTGTTCCTTGAACAAATCTCTCTCTCCTCTCTCCCGCTAGCACAAATCTTACTTCTACCCAATTACATAACACTTCTAAAGAAACCTCATTTACATTGAGGGGAATAGGTGAGAAGAGAAATATAAATAGTCAAGAGGTAATAGGCTGGACACGCAGGTCCAATTTAATAAATTCTAAATTTATTACAACAATTTCCAAAATTGCCCTCACCCATCTAATATCCATCTGATATACAATATTCATACATCACATCTATGTATTCACACAAAGCATGTTATCAATCAATCTAATCCAATTAATTAATCTGAAATTAATGACCATCCAATTTTCAAACAACGATTTGATTTGCGCGAGTCCAACTCGTTTTAAGAATAAGTACTCAAAGTACGAATTCTTGAATTATATCAAACTATAATATTAAATCCAATTTAATTTGTATTCAATACTAATTCTTTATTTAATTCCAAATTAAATAATTACACTTTATTAATGAGCCTTTTGCGACTTAGATTCTAAATCTGATCTTAACAGGTCTCAAAGCCCAATTAACATCCAATGTCAATTTAATTAAAGTCCAATGGGCTTTCAATTAATTTATAAGGCATGGAATTTGGCAACCCAAGCCCAATAAGGAATCACCCTTTGCCAAAAATCAATTTAGGCCCATTAGGCCCAATTAAAACTTAAAGGCCCTTTAATCATATTGGACTTTATGGAAATGGTTTTAGGCCCAATTGGATCCAACCAATTAACTTTTGGTTTCTATTTAGGTCCCAAGATCATAACAAGCATGAAAAACATGTGTGAATACATCAACGGAGGTAGCGGAATACTCACATCGATCGATTGAGACGATACGGCAACAAACAAAACGATTTTCGCCTCCATTTCCACGCCCACTGCAGTGCAGTCAACTACCTTGAAAAATCAGATTTTGATATGAGATTTGGAACTTCAATCTTCGTCTAACGAGTCCCGGCTCGTGGGTGGGTTTCCCTAACACCTTCGTATGCCTCTTAGAAGTGTACTAGCACTTGGATCTTGCCACAAAATCAAGCTTCTTCCTCTCTTGGACTGTCACATTTTTGGACAGTTTCACAGCCCCTTGGGCGCCACTTTGAGAGAGAGATAGGTGATGAGAAAGTGTGTATTAGGTTTTCAAATATTCATCTAATGAATAATAATGAATTACCAAAGTGTAGAGAGATATTTTTGCTTTTAACTTTTGGTGAAACCATTTCACCTTTTACCCTAAACTTGGTAAGTGTGGGTAAATGGTTTGTAAAAGCCAAACAAGGTAGTTGGGTGGTAGGTATGCCTACCACACATGGGCCCCACATATTTGATTTCAAAATTCAAATATCTCTACGAACATTTGCCGCGGCTCAGTTCCGTTTAATCCGATTAAACGAACTTCCGTCGTTAAATAATTAAATCTAATTTAATTAAATATCGATGCCACGCAAATATATTACGAACGTCGTTTATGAATTAATTCTAAATTAATTCGTTCGTTCGCATTAAAGTCCGACTTTAATTTCGTAATGAAATCCAATTCATATTAATATATCTGATATATTAATTTTAGCCCATTCAAATAAATTAAATGGAAAAATCAAATTTAACTATTAAATTCATTTTACCGATTCATTCCAAATTAATCGCGTTCTCTCTCTTTAGATAATATTTTATCCCAGATAAAATATCTCCGTAATTAATCCCATATTAATTTTCTCTCTCATCGAATTAATCCCAGATTAATTAAAGTGCGAGTCAAACATCATCGGTGAATCATTGGGAAGCGACCCATGAGATCCCCGGATATGTTGGCAGAAAATACGGTCGTCGGGCTATCCGAATACGTAAGTACCAAGTACTACATTTTACCGATTCACGAGACAAGGTTGGCTTCTAGCAAAGCACCATGCCTACCCAATTCTCCGGAAATATCCTTACAGGAATGAAGGATCTGTATCAGGCGTAGTATACATCGTATAGTGAATATCGATCTAGTATCTGTTGGTCACGTGCTAGGCCTGGGGCTGGAGTTGTGTCTGCCCCGTACGAAACACATGTCGGATGTCTGGTAACTAGTCTCTATAATCGGATATACATGACCTAGTCATAATATCCCAATGGCCGCGCAGCACTTAAGAGCACTAATACCGTATCCTACGTGACATTATCTCCACTATGACTGGAGTGATACTTCCGTCTTGACATCACACCCAATACTCAACGATTCTCAATATACCCAGTATTGGCGTACACAGAACCGGTTAAAGCCCTGGACGACCTCAACCAAAGTATATTGATTGTCGTAAGTATTAGCGGTGCAAGTCTCAGGTTAAGACCAAATACACCTACCCTGATGTCGGACTCCCATAGACACACAGTCATACTACCAATGGGATTCCGAGGGGGTCTATCCAGAGCGAAGCTGTTTCCCGTACCATCGGTGAAACACAACCTCCTATTACACTTGCATGAGTATCTAATACCCAAATATATGAGAACTATGATGTTGTGCCCTCACAACGCGCACAAGTGCAATACTAGTCTTTTACGTATTTATCGATGTCCAATCTCGATAATACTCTGAATAGGGATATTTAATGATTTATCCTACGTGGACTGATACTGTGTCATATCATTCTCCATCCAGGAACAAATCATAGGGACCTCTCATCATTTATACATCTAAGGTGATCTAATCACAAATGATAAGAGAGCAATCTCTTTTGTCACATAGTTAATTTGTACAACAACACCATGATCTGTACATATAGTGACGCTATGGGTCATAATTGTCCAACAATCTCCCACTTGGCCTATAGCCAGTCCCTCGAGTGCCTAACACCCGAACTATGTACGGTTGGCTCAAATTGCTGAGAAAAGGTTTTCGTCAGCGGATTTACATGATTATCGTCTGATGCGATTTATACGATCATTACATCACAATGATGTATGATCCGAACGAATCAGATGAATATCGAAGTATATATCTGGATCGTTGATGAGACCATTAATTCTTTAGCCTGTGTTGACGCCTAGCTCAGCCGCTAACAGAACTATATCTAATCTAATTAGATTTATTATCGACCCAAATGGCTTCTATTGCTGCCTCAGCTGCAGCAATAATCTGTATTTGTTGTTTGTATGGTAACAGTATCTTGCTTGGAAGATTTACAGCTCACTGTTCCGGTATTCAAACTTTATAGTACCGTTTGCGACTTGTAGTCGTCTTTATCGGTTTGGAAACTTGCTACAGCGATCCCAGTCACTTCAAGTTCTCCTTCTCCATAGACTAATACATCATCCTTAGTTCTCTGAGATACTAACGGATGTTCTTAACTTCAATCTAGTGACTATCACTCGGATTGTTCTGATTGTGTCTCCACACGCTCAAAGCGTTTGAGACACCAGGTAACATACATTTTAATTGTACAATTTCTCAGAGAGTGTTAACAACTTTAAATCTATCCCAATAGATCTTTATTCCTAGAATAAAGGTTGTTACTCCTAAGAATTCTATGGAGAATTATTTCGAAAGCCAAGCTTTCGCCGATTGTTTTATGGGAATATCATTTCCAAGAAATGACATATATTATCATTATTTTATACAAGACATTCATTGTCAGTGCGCTCCCACTAACCTCCTTATATACACAAGAATTATTTTCGTTTTGAATTAAATCATAAACCATTATGATCACATCAAAACGTCAGCTCCAAGAATCTTATGCTTGCTTCAATCCAAACATGGATCGAACAACCCGCAAACCTAGTTTGCTGGTTTAGGTACGACAAAATCGTCAGGATGTTATAAGCATCCTCCAAAAGGTTTCCGTTTAAGTAAAGCGATTTTGATCTTTAACTGACACATTTCATAAATGTACAATTTCAGCAAGCATTATCCAAATGGATTTACTGTGGCAACAGGTAAAAGGTTGAACCGTAATCAACACAATGTTGATAATGTTGGAGTTTAAATCAAGTCCCAAAGATCATCAATCATGCATAAAAACCGAGTATGAACACATCAAAGGAGTAAGGCGGAAACATAACTCACATTGAACGGTTTTGATGAAATGAAGAACATGCGTTTTTGCCTCCCTCCAAGCTCGGCAATGGCTTCTGGAACTGCAGTGGAGTGCACGGTAGGGGCTGTTTTGCTCCTTGTTCATTCGGCCATTGAAGGACTCCATGGAAGCTCAAAGCTTCAAGCTCCAAAAATTAAATCCAAGCTCATGAAGACACTTCCCTATCACCTATGTATCACTCATGGTGTGCTAGCACTAAGTCTTCTTCAATTTTGCTTCTCAAAAATCGGTGGTGAAACCAGAAACTTTTAAGCAAAAATCGGCGCAGTGAAGCCGTGAAGAAGAGGAGGAGAGGAAAGAGGAAAAGAGAGGAAAATGAGAGATCGTATCTTGCATGTGAGAGAGAGAAACGATTTTAATATATATATTTATTTCATTTACCAAGTAAATTAAATAAAACATATATATTACTTTTATTCAAAAGTCAAAAAATAAAAGCAATAAAGCTTTCCATCATTTCTACTTTTTACTTTAAGTCACATCACATCACTTTAATAAAGTGACATGTTGTCAAGTCACATCACTCAAAGTGACAATTGATTTGACGCATGATGTGACTAACAATTTGACGCTTGATGTGACTTGCGTGCCGCGCTCGAATTCGAAATGCGAATGCGCTCGCAATCACTCTCGGGCTCGGGTTCGCTAATTCCAAATTAACGAATTTTCTGTCGCGTCGTAATTAAATGATTACGCCTAGCGAAATCACTATTCACGTCGCTTATGAATTATTTCTAAATTAATTCGTTCGCCCGAATTAAAAATCCAATTTCAATTCCGCGTCGAAATCTAATTTCGATTAATATATCGAATATATTAATTTTACCGATTAATTCCAAATTAATCGTTCTCACTCTTTAACGATATTTTATCCGAGATAAAATATCTCCGTAATTAATCCCAGATTATTTTTCTCTCTCATCGAATGAATCACAGATTAATTCTATCTCTCTCTTCTAATTAATCCCAGATTAATCAAAGTGCGAGTCATACGTCATCGGTGAATCTTCAGGAACCGACCCATGAGATCTCCGGATATGTTGGCAGTAAATACGATCGTCGGACTGTCCGAACACGTAAGTACCTCGTACTACGTTTATACCGATTTACAAGACAAGGTTGGCTTCTAGCAAAGCGCCATGCCTACCCAATTCTCCAGAAATATTCTTACAGGAATATATAGATCTTTATCAAGCGTTAGTATACCGTAGTATTGTGTATATCGGCCCAGTATCGGATAGTCACGTGCTAGGGCTGGGGCTGGATAAGTGTCTGCCCCGTCCGAAGCACATGTCGGATGTCTGGTAACTAGTCTCTATAATCGGATATGCATGACCTAGTCATAACATCCCGATGGTTGCGCAACACTTAAGAGCACTAATACCGTATCCAGCGTGACATCATCTCCACTATAACTGAAGTGATACTTCCGTCTCGACATCACACCCAATACACTACGACTCTCTGATAAACCCAGAAGCGGTGTACGCAGAGCCGGTTAAAGCCCTGTACCACCAAGACCAAAGTCTACCGATTATCGCAAGTATTAGCGATGCAAGTCTCAGGTTAAGACTATACACACCTACCTTGATTTCGGCCTCCCATAGACACATAATCATAATACCAATGGGATTCCGAGGGGTCTATCCAGAGCGAAGCTGTTTCCCGTACCATCGGTGAAACACGACCTCTATCGCACTTGCATAAGTATCCAATACTTATATATATGAGAACTATGCCGTTGTGCCCTCACAACGCGCACAAGTGCAATACTAGCCTATTCCGCATTATCGATGTCCAGTCTCGATAATACTCCGGCTAGGGATATTTAATGATTAATCCTTCGTAGACTGATACTGTCTCATATCATCTCAATCCAGGAACTAATCATATGGACCTCTCTTCATTTATATATCTATGGTGATTTAATCACAAATGATGAGAGTGCAATTTCCTTGTCACATAGTTAATTTGCTACAACAACACAATGATCTGTGCAAATAGTGACGCTATGGGTCATTTTATCCAACAATCTCCCACTTGGCACATAGCCAGTCACTCAAGTGTCCAACACCCGAACTATGTACGGTTCGCTCAAATTGCTGAGGAAAGGGTTTCGTCAGCGAATTTGCGTGATTATCGTCTGACGCGATTTATTCGATCATCACATCGCCACGATGTATGATCCGAACGAATCAAATGAATAGTCGAAGTATTTATCTGGATCATTGATGAGACCTTTAATTCCTTAGCCTGTGCTGACGCCTAGCTCAGCTGCTAACAGAACTATATCTAATCTAATTAGATTTATTTTCGATCCAAATGGCTTCTATTGCTGCCTCAGCTGCAGCAATAATCCGCATTTGTTGTTAATTCGGCAACAGTTATCTTGCTCGGAATATTTCCAGTACCGCAGTATTTACCGGTTTGGAAACTTGCAGCAGTGATCCCAGTCACTTCAAGTTCTCTATCTCCATAGTTTAAGACAACATCTTTAGTTCTCTCAGATACTAACAGATGTTCTTAATCTTCAATCCAGTGACTATCACTTGGATTGACCCGATTGTGACTCCATATGCTCAAAGCGTATGAGACACCAATACAAGTACATTTTAAATGTACAATTTCTCAGAGAGTGTTAACAACTCCAAATCTAGCCTAGTAGATCTTTATTCCTTGAATAAAGGTTGTCACTCCCCAGAATTCTACGGAGAATTTCTTATGAAAGCTAAGCTTTCACCGATTGCTTTATGGGAATTTCATTTTCAAGAAATGACATATTATCATTATTTTACAGGACATTCATGTCAGTGCACTCCCACTAACCTCCTTATATACACAAGAATTATTTCGTTTTGAGTCAAATCATAAACATATGATTATTTCAAAAACATTAGTCCCAAGAACCTTATGCTTGCTTCAATCCAAACATGGATCGAATAACCCGCAAACCTTGTTTGTCGGTTATACAAAATTGTCAGGATGTTGTAAACATCCTCCAAAAGGTTTCCTTTTCAGGAAAGCGATTTTGATCTGCCAACTGACACATTTCATAAATGAAAATGAAGTTATCAACAAGCATCTTCAAAATGGATTTACCATGGCAACAGGTAAAAGGTTGAACCGTTATTAACACAATGTTGATAACGATACTTTCCGTCAAAAGCCCAGCTTTTGTACGTTGGTATGTTGTCTTCCATGTATGTCTTCCTTGAAGACGTTTAATGTACCATAGGCACAATGCCTCGTGGTACAACAACTAGTATCCAAAATAGTTGTTAAACATGGAATCCATTTTGGACTCATGGCACTTTGCCATAATATGGAGTCGATACCTCGTATCACTTCCTCAAAATGTAGTCGGTGGATGTACCTTCATAAGATTGACATCTTTATGAGGTTAGATCAGAAACTCATACCCTAGGTCGTTTTCTGACTCTATCCGATCTACGAGTGTCTTGTGTATTTGAAGATTAATGGTATAGATTAATCATAGATGAACTATTTGTGTTCCATTATGGACCTTGTGCCTTGAATAGTATTACTCTGATTTTCATCGAGTATCACTATCCTCCCACTGACCACTGCATGTCTGTATTCCTCTCAGGAAAACTGCATGGTGAGCAACAATCACATTGTTCTCATGTGAGATTTACAAGTACTATATTTATGGTTTCCCTTAGGATAACCTATATTGGCACTTATCCAATTTGGGTCCTTAGTTTGGTATCATCCAAACGTTATGCCTGGCATACCCAAATTATCAAGAATGAGAAACCTCGTTTCTTCCCGTTCATATCCTATATGATATCTGTCAAACAGATTTATATGGAACCTTATTCTAAATAAGTTTTGCACTGTTAGTACATATCCTATTGAAGGAAACAGTAGCTTAGAGCGACTCATGATTAGTCTTATCATGTCTAACATGATTCGGTTAATACGTTCGGACACACCGTCACTTTGACGTGTTTCCGGGAGGAGTCCTCATTTGAAAGAATATACTATACTCTTTCAGTATATAAGAAACTTATTGCTTAAGTATTTTTCCATTACGGTCTTACCGTGGCGGAATAATACTATAGCCGATCTGTTTATTTACTTCGTGTCGAAACTTTAAAGTTTCTGATTTGTGTTCTTCAAAAGAAACACAAACCATAACGTGATGCCACATCCGTTAAGGTCACGAAATATTCATGTTCACATCTAGCCTAGCTAGATATGGGCCCACTAACTTCACCATGAATAGGGCTAACAGATCGGTGACACTTACACTATTACCAAGCAAATAGTATTTTAGGTACTTTACCTAATAAACTATATTCGCAGACCTTATTTGAATAGTCAAATCAGTCCTAGTACCCACTCTTCAAAAGTGTGGATATACGAGTCTAATTAAATTGTGTCCTAGACAACAATGCCACAAATAAGTCTCTATTGATCAAATCAATTTGAGCTATTTATTTGTCAATTTATATGTTTGAGATTTTATTATATTCAAAATATAAATTCTGTTATTTACATCTAATGTATTTATCTCAGTATCATCTTTATATAATAAAACACTTAATGTTCTATAATATAAAGGTTTTATCCGCAACGGATTAAACACTGATATAGAGATAATGTCTCTAGTCAAACTAGTTACATTATAACAGTTCCTAATTTAAGTACATACCGGAAGGGTAGTTCCTAAACTTAGGTATCTACGGTCAAAACAGCGACTTTCATCCCGTTTCTGATTCGCAGAGGAATCTCAGCTTGAAGTCAGTATCCTGCTCAAAGCAGATTCTGAACATCAATACATATATTTTATGTACCACACTAAGTATTTAAAATCTAATTTCAATACTAGCTGTGAACACAACTAAGACAAACATTTTTAAAGTTAGAGCCTCGCCCTTTCTTTAATTCCTTCGTGTCTTCCATATCCAAATGGTAGTCACTTTGGGATATGTCAATTATCCTTTTCAATATTTCACAAACCTTTGGCCAAGCCTTGGTTTCGGAATATCGAAACGATGTGCACCTCGTGCTACATGCCCAATTGCAAACTTTGACTTTATCTTCTCTAGAATAGCAATTAATTCTCCAAGAATTATAAATTGCAATTTTAATACTTCTTAAATCTAAAATTAGATTTATGACAAGTATATTAAATTAAGCATTAAAGTCATCATCACATAAATCTTCCAAAGATTTTATGCTCTCCTTATTTTGCTTAATTTTGGGCGTAAGGTATAATAAGTTATTTTATCAAATAAAGTAACCTATTATTTATCCCAATTTGAAAATAAATCATTAAAATATTTTAATCCCAGATTATATTTTAAATATCCAACTTTTCAATTTATCTGATTACAATAGTCCAACTATTTAATCAATGATTAGTGGTACTATATATATTATAATGATATAATAGTCCAACTATATAATCAAATATAATCCAAATTAATTAACCTCAATTACATTGATTACTATAATCCAATTATAAAATCAACTGTAAACTGAAATTAATAATTCAAATATATTGATTAATATAATCCAATTATATATAATCAAGTATAATACAGTCCAACTGTTATTAAAACAACAATTTAAATATTAGTCCAACTAACATTTAATATAACGACGAAATAATTTAAATGCGCGCGTTTATGGCGAGTAATTGAACGAGTATTGCAAATTCAATTCTTGCCTCCACTATTTTTCATCGAGCCTCTAACCCTCTGTCGAGTACTCGGGAAACTGTGTTTTCCTAGTGGGCTAGGATCCCGTTAAATATCACACAATCTTGACTTTGGCCAACAAATTGTATGATAATTAACTAGGTAGATCTCGAAGATCAATTGGATCTCATCCAACTCCTAGATCCAGTAGGTGGACATCCAAGTCCCAAACATATATCTTATATATGCCTATACATCGAATGTATACCCTAACCTTTTTCCTCTGAATCAACTAGGCCTTGGCTTTGGCACAACACAAACCTAGTGATCCCAGTCAAGCGCGGCCCCATTGACATGGAAGCTTCGTAATCAATGTCAATGGACAAGAAGTGGTCTTGACTTTTGCCAACAAACCACAACTTGGACACGACACCGATATGGAACAAAGCCTCGTGATTAAAACACATCTTTGACGGACACAAGGGCTTGACTTTGGTCAACAACCCCTGCCAATCTCGGATCTTGAGTAAGAATCACTCAATGGAAGGAAAAACGCATGATATTTATCGCGGGGTTTTTCGCGTGCAAATGGCTACCAATTTAATTATCTTTGTTTAAAGTCTCATCATCATACACCCTTAAGCATGCATTCTAAACACATAATAAGCGAGTATGAAATAAAATAATAATGATATGCGGATGGATATTTTACATTGATCCTAGATCAAATCTCTCACTTTCTCTCTCCTGCTAGCACTAATATTTCTACTACCCGTTACACTACACTTCTAAAGAAACCTCATATACATAGAGGAGAATAGGTGAGAAGAGAATACAAAGAAATAGGAGATAAGGCTGGACACGCAGGTCCAATTTAATAAATCAAATTTATTACAATTTCCAAAATCGCCCAACCCGGCTAATATCCATCCGATATACATTATTCAAACATCACAACCATGTATTCATACAAGCATGTTATCAATCAATCTAATCCAATTAATTAATCTTGATAATTAGTGATCATCCAATGTTCAAACAAAGATTTGATTTTGTTCGAGTCAAACTCGTATTGCGAACACGTACTCAAAGTACGATTTCTACGAATTAAATTAAATTACATAATTAAATCCAATTTAATACGTATTTAATTCTAATTCAATATTTAATTCAAATTAAATATTACACTTTATAAATAAACCTTACGACTTAAATTCCAAATTTAATATTTACGGGTCTAAAAGCCCGATTAACATCTAATGTTTATTTAATTAAAGTCCAATGGGCTTTTAATTAATTTCTATAGGCGTGGACTTTTGGTCAACTCGGGTCAAACCGAAGAACCAAAATCCAATCCGGGAGTTACCCCATAAGCCTTTAAATTAATTTTGGCCCATTAGGCCCAATTAAATAATTAAGGTCCATTAAGTCATAATTGGACTTTATGGATGCGGTTTTAGGCCCAATTGGATCCAACCAATTTGCCTAAACTCAACTTTGTTACAACAAAGCCCAAAAGCCCAATTACAACCTAACAAGCCCAATTTCCAAAATCAAGCCCAAATTAATTAACTTATAAAATTCCAAATTTCACAATTAATTAACCTAAGTGTAATACACAATCAATTACCCAATTAACATTTCTAAAACATCAATTAGCCTAATTAATCATGCACTTTAACAACCAAATAGTGTCCAACATAATTCAATTAAAATCAAACCCAATTTACATGCTTTCAAGTCTCGGCAATTAGGGGTTTTTTCAATCCGATTCTGTTTCAATCCAATTGAATCCACAATCATCATTTCCCAAATCAATTCAATTCATCCAATGAATTAAAAAAAAAATCACAATGAATTTCATGTTCTTTAAGATTCGGCCAAGCCACTTTAAAAGGGAAAAAATGTTTCCAAATCAAAATTCAATCCAATTGAACTTCAAAACAACATTACCCAATTGTTTTAAGTCATCCAATGATCAAAAAACAAATTAATTCCAAGACATTAGGGTTCTTCCAATTTCGGTCATGCCTCCAATTTGGGAAAATTGATCCAATCCAATTTTCTTGAAATTGATCACACACAATCTCAATTAAAATGTTTTAAGCATACTTAAACATCCAATTTAATTAAAACATGCTCAAACACATTTTACCCAATTTCAAGTTACATGTTCAACCTAAAGAATTGGGGAAAATTGATCCAATCCAATTTTCTTGAAATTGATCATGCACAACTTCAATTAATCAACATACAAGCATACTTAATCAACCAATTCAACCAAATCATGCTTCAATTGATTTTACCCAATTTGTCATGCCCAAAATTTAGGGAAAATTGAATCCAATCCAATTTCATGAAATTGATCATGCACAATCTCAATTAAACATCATCCAAGCATGCTTAAACAATCAATTTAACCAAAACAAGTCAAAATCGATTTTGCCCAAAATAAACCCTAACTTTTTTCATGCTTGATAATAGCTCAAGATACCATTGTTGGAATTTAAATCAAGTCCCAAAGATCATCAATCAGGCATAAAAACCGAGTATGAACACATCAAAGGAGTAAGGCGAAAAAACATAACTCACATTGAACGGTTTTGATGAAATGAAGAACATGCGTTTTTGCCTCCCTCCAAGCTCGGCAATGCTTCTGGAACTGCAGTGGAGTGCACGGTAGGGGCTGTTTTTGCTCCTTGTTCATTCGGCCATTGAAGGACTCCATGGAAGCTCAAA
>SKCR01012375.1:0-12716 GCA_019454045.1 Zanthoxylum bungeanum
CTACACTTCTAAAGAAACCTCATTTACATTGAGGGGAATAGGTGAGAAGAGAATACAAAAGTATAGAGGTGATAAGGCTGGACACGCAGGTCCAATTTAATAAAACAAATTTATTACACAATTTCCAAAATTGCCCCACCCGACTAATATCCATCCGATATACATTATTCATGCATCACAACCATGTATTCATACAAACATGTTATCAATCAATCTAATCCAATTAATTAATCTGATAATTAGTGATCATCCAATGTTCAAACAACGATTTGATTTTTGCTCGAGTCAAACTCGTTTTGCGAATAAGTACTGAAAGTACGAATTTTGAATTAAATTAAACTACAACATTAATCCAATTTAACATGTATTTAATACTAATTCACTATTCAATTCCAAATTGAATATTACACTTTATTTAATGAACCTTTACGACTTAAATTCCAAATTTAATCGCAATGGGTCTCAAAGCCCAATTAACATCTAATGTTTATTTAATTAAAGTCCAATGGGCTTTTAATTAATTTCTTAAGGCGTGGACTTTTGGTCAACTCGGGTCAAACTGATAACCAAAATCCAATCCGGGAGTTACCCCATAAGCCTTTAAATTAATTTTGGCCCATTAGGCCCAATTAAATAATTAAGGTCCATTAAGTCATAATTGGACTTTATGGATGCGGTTTTGGGCCCAATTGGATCCAACCAAATTGGCCTAAACCTAACTTGGTACAACCAAGCCCAAAAGCCCAATTACAACCTAATAGGCCCAATTTCCAAAATAAGCCCAATTAATTAACTTATAGAAATTCCAAATTCCATAATTAATTAACCTAAGTGTAATACACGATTAATTCCAATTAACATTTCTAAAACATCAATTAGCCTAATTAATCATGCACTTTGATATCAAATAGTGTCTAACAACACATTTATTCAAAATCAAACCCAATTTACATGCTTAAGGTCTTGGCAATCAGGGGTTTTTTAATCCGATTTGGTTTCAATCAAATTGAATCCACAATCATCATTTCCCAAATCAATTAAACTCATCTAATGAATCAAAATACAAAAAACACAATGAATTTCATATCCAATTGAATTCGGCCAAGCCTACTTTAATTGGGAAAATTGTTCCAAATCAAAATTCAATCCAATCAAACTTCAATTCAACATTACCCACTTGTTTCAAGTCATCCAATGATCAAACAAACAAAAATTCACCAAGATATTAGGGTCTCAATTTTCGGCCAACATAAGCAATTTGGGGAAAATTGTTCCAAACTCATTTTCAACAAATTGATCCAATCAATCCTCAATTAAACATACTTTAAGCATTCTAAATCATCCAATTTCATCAAACATGCTCAAAATCAAGTTTACCCAAATTTGTCATGCCCAAAATTTGGGGAAAAATGGATCCAACCAAATTTCATGAAATTGATCATGCACAACATCAATTCAACCTCATTCAAGCATACTATACTAAATAATTTAATCAATTGATGCTCAAATTGAGTTTACCCAATTTTGTCAACTTTGGCCTACACAAAAAATTGGGGAAATTTGTTCCAAACACAATTTCTTCAAATTGATCTAATCAATCATTAATTCCATCTCATTTAAGCATACTATAACAAACAAATTCAACAAAACATGCCCAAATTCGTTTTACCCAATTTTAACCCTAACTTTTTCATGGTTGTTCAAGGCTCAAGATACCATTGTTGAGTTCCTAATTAGGTCCCAAGAATCATCCAAAACAAGCATAAAATCGCATGAACACATCAAGGAATAATGGCGGAAACAAATACTCACAATGATTGGTTTGAGATGCAAAGAACACAAGTCTTTTTCTTGCTTCATCATGCTCGGTTTTCCCCTTTTTGAACTGCTGTTGGGCGCATTTTTGGGCTGTGAAAATCCTCCATTTTCGGCCATTGAGACCTCCATTAAAGCTCCAAGCTTTGATATTACAAGCTCCACAAAATCACTTCCCTATCACCTTTGTATTCCTCCATGAGTGTGCTAGCAGTTAGATCTTGCTACAAGATCAAAAGCTTCTCCATTTTGTGTGTGAAAACCAGAAAATTGGAGATGAAAATCGGTCACCATGACCGTGAGAAGAGAGAAGGTTTTTGGCTCCATTTTGCCTAAAACCGTATGCATTGCAAGAGAGAGAGAGAAAATTTTTCATTTTGTTTTATATATATTTACCAAGTAAATAATAAATAAAACATATATTACTTTTAATTAAATGATTACGCCTTGCGAATTCACTATTCACGTCGCTAACAAATTAATGCTAAATTAATTCGTTCGCCCGAATTAAAATCTAATTTCAATTCCGCGTCGAAATCTAATTTCGTTATAATATATCGAATATATAATTTATCGATTAATTCCAAATTAATCGTTCTCTCTCTTTAACGATATTTTATCCGAGATAAAATATCTCCGTAATTAATCCCAGATTAATTTTCTCTCTCATCGAATTAATCCCAGATTAATTAAAGTGCGAGTCATACGTCATCGGTGAATATTCAGGAACCGACCCATGAGATCTCCGGATATGTTGGCAGTAAATACGGTCGTCGGACTATCCGAACACGTAAGTACCTCGTACTACGTTTATACCGATTTACAAGACAAGGTTGGCTTCTAGCAAAGCGCCATGCCTACCCAATTCTCCAGAAATATTCTTACAGGAATATATAGATCTGTATCAAGCGTAGTATACCATGTATTGTGTATATCGGTCCAGTATCGGATAGTCACGTGCTAGGGCTGGGGCTGGATAAGTGTCTGCCCCGTCCGAAGCACATGTCGGATGTCTGGTAACTATTCTCTATAATCAGATATTCATGACCTGGTCATAATATCATGATTGGATGCGCATCACTCAAGAGCACTAGTACCGTATCCTGCGTGACATCATCTCCACTATGACTGAAGTGATACTTCCGTCTTGACATCACACCCAATACACTACGACTCTCTGATAAACCCGGAAGTGGTGTACGCAGAACCGGTTAAAGCCATGTACCACCAAGACCAAAGTCTACCGATTATCGTAAGTATTAGCGGTGCAAGTCTCAGGTTAAGACCAAATACACCTACCCTGATGTCGGACTCCCATTGACACATAGTCATAATACCAATGGGATTCCGAGGGGTCTATCCAGAGCGAAGCTGTTTCCCGTACCATCGGTGAAACACAACCTCCTATCGCACTTGCATAAGTATCCAATACTTAAATATATGAAAACTATGTCGTTGTGCCCTCACAACGCGCACAATTGCAATACTAGCCTATTCCGCATTATCGATGTCCTGTCTCGATAATACTACGACTAGGGATATTTAATGATTTATCCTACGTTGAATGATACTGTCTCATATCATTCTCCGTCCAGGAACAAATCATAGGGACCTCTCATCATTTATATATCTAAGGTGATCTAATCACAAATGATAAGAGTGCAATCTCCTTTGTCACATAGTTAATTTGTACAACAACACCATGATCTGTACAAATAGTGACGCTATGGGTCATATTATCCAACAATATGTTATCCTTTTTGTTTAGCATTGAATATGCCTTGCCATTGAGTATTATTGGTTAATAATGAATTGCATGGATATTAGCTTAACTTGGGTGATTTTGATGATCATTGCATGAATTTTACATTATATGAAAAAATGAGAGAAATGCATGAAATGTTAAATGTTTATGCTTATAAACTTTTTAATATGTTTTATGCACATATATTGTTTGGTATCTCGGAGAACTTAATTTTTGCTTTTCCATCATTTATGATAATGTAAATGGGGAGAAATCATATGAATGAGATTAAAACTTGTTATCCTCACCCTTGTATTAAAGTGGAGCAAATTTGTACTAATATTTTTATCTAAGTTTTATAGAGTTATATTGAAGACAATCACATATTGAGGGGGAGAAAAATCATCAATAAATTTGGACTAAAGCTTCACAAGGTTTAAAGGTTGCCATCATCAGAAATGGGGAGAATGTTAGCGACATATTATCAAGATGGATTTTGATAGTGCAACAGTAGAGGTCTTCGACGCGCATTAGCGGACATTCCAAAAAAGATGTCGAAGCACATTGGTAATGAAGAGGAATAGATGTAAATACTTGATGACAAACGAAGAATATCTTGTGTAGTCTTAGCTTAGGGTTATCTTTTCAAGTGAGTTGTTAAATTAAGTCTCTAAGCTCATATGACATATGTACATTCATATAGATGCATTAAGGTCATGTGCAAAATGATTTTAACCTTTAAATCCTAACATTTTGGCACTAAGACCGGCATACGGGTCACCACATCAGTATACTGGTGCCCTTGCTCTATTTTGAATAGTTTTACATCGCCTCTAGAACTGGACTACTCCACCGGTTACCCATTCCGGTCCCTCTAGAATTTTCATAGTTACTGAAACCGCCGACGTTTATATAGAACTCAAAACGATAATTTTGAGTTAAAAACAACATATAAATTATATAGTTGCGTTAATAGATAGCCTCGTTGATGCTCTTCCATTATTGAATCCCGATGCCTCCACTATATTGACCTCATCATTTATTCTTCTTTGATACTATTCTAGGATAATTTTAATTGTTGATAAATTACCAGGCCTCAATCGCTTATTTAATTTTCCCTTTCATAATTTACAAAGTGATTATATGTATAACAGTTTTTAAAATTTGAGTTTGATCTTTCCCAATGTTGATTTTGCCTAACGATTAATTGTCATTGTTTTTATAGTATCCACTCATTGGGTCTTCCAGACTCACACCCCTTCACACTTCTGTTTTACAAGACTCATTATCTGGTGAGCCATATTTAGTTTCTATACATAAGTCAAATGTTATGATGTTTTTTTAATAAATAGTTAGATATGTATTTCTGCTTTAAGAGAGAGAGGCCGAGGTTGGTAGGTAATTTATCACATGTCGGTAATTTCTTAGGAATTGGTATGTTATATATAGTCAGGTCATTCATAATGATGATCCTACTATCTTTGACGAGGCACTATATAATATTGATTCAATCAAATGGTTTGAAGTCATGAAATCCGAAATGGACTACATGTATCAAAACCAAGTTTGAGACTTAGTAAAACACCAGTTGGGATAAAACTAATAAAATAAAAGTGGATATTCAAAAGAAAGACAAATGCAAATGGCAATATCCAAACTTATAAGGTTAGGTTGGTGGCGAAGGACTATAGGCAAATCCAAGGAATTACCTATCATGAAACTTTCTTGTTTGTTACAATGATAAAGTCCATTAGGATTTTACTGGTGTTGGCAGTAGATTTTGATGAGATTTGGCAGATGGATGTCAAACAAATTTCCTTAATATAAATTGTTAGGGTTGGTGATCGAAACGCCAATTTTCTTATATATTTCCTAGTAAATACTTATGTAAACATTTTAATATGAAATAAATAACCAATTTTTATTATATAACATCAATTTATATATGGTAAAGACGTAATTGACCTTAGAATGATTAGTTATGATACAGTTACAAAAGCTTCACAATTGACATTGAGTTGTATCGTAATAGTATCATTTCTTTAACTGTTCCCAGTCAAGGTTTGCATTACTTGGTCAGTAAGTAAACCTGATGAGACCGGTACATGTCTTATATTGGAATCTTGGATTCAAATGGTTGATTCTCAATGAACCATGAGTCTTGGAGACTCGTATACATGTAGGTGTTTATATCGGATAAACACTGAACGACTTATCGAAGATTCATAATAGATGTTACACCAACGTCAATAAGAATCTTCTCAGGTTGAGTAACATAGTGATTATTTGACTTGAGATACCACTGTGGATATATGAGATATCCTCCACACTTTGATGGCAGTCATGTCACCGACCTATTAAGGTCAGACCTTCGCCTGTCCATTAGGTGTGGACTGATCCTCAGGATATCCTCTGTGTGTGAAGATAGAATCTGTCATCTTTGTGTACAGAGCATTGGTATTCAATATGGAATTAGCAATCTGTTAAATCCATGGGCTCGTGGTTCACGATAGAAGTGAGTTCTAAGTGTTATTAAGAGATTTCTAATAGAAAGGCCGACGTGATTATATCTATATATATTTGACGTTTGTATCTATATCTCTGGAATAACCTGGATACTTGTGACTGAGGCATTATATGTATCAATGACCTCGACCTATATGATTCAGTGAGTTTATCTGTGTTCATCATAAATTATGGGTGGGTAGATTATGGACACGAAATTTGATTTTGTGATGGATATTCATGAACCTAGAGAGTCTAACTAATAAAATATACTCGTAGAGCACTAAGGCAACATTTATTAATAATGTTGATTATTTATAAATCGTTTAAAGATTAAACGGATGATACATGCTTTAGCGGTCGTTTTGTCATTTCATAATTAATGTGTATTTGTATTTAATATATGATTTATTAAATACATATTAATTAATTGTCAAATTATGATATTTGACTTATATTATTAATATATGAATTTGGATTATTTAAAATAAATATAATACATATATTTGTGATATTTGTATTTTGTTAATTAATTAATTATTTAATTGTTAATAATTAAATGAATTAAAATATAAATATCTTACATTATAATAAAGTTAGGAAATGATTAAAATGTAAATTGTTCACTTTTCATTAAAAGAAAAGTTTTTCAAACTGAGTTTGACTTCCTTGATATTTGTTTAATTTTGATTAAATTTAAAATATCTATTTCTTTTATTCTTGTAATTTTCGGCCACTTGACCTAGGTATATAATGTGTTATATTTTTCATTTTGCTTTACTTTTGTTCAAGCCTCCAAAATATAAATAAAATAAAGTTGAGAGAAAAATAGAAGAAACAAGAAGTAAATAAAAAGAAAGCTTGAATTTTAGTA
This sequence comes from Zanthoxylum bungeanum, assembly GCA_019454045.1. Taxonomy (NCBI): domain Eukaryota; kingdom Viridiplantae; phylum Streptophyta; class Magnoliopsida; order Sapindales; family Rutaceae; genus Zanthoxylum; species Zanthoxylum bungeanum. Next base: position 6,939 of record SKCR01012375.1, read on the forward strand.
TGTATCTCCAATTTTCAATTAGTGGAAAACTTGCTCCTTTTGTTCATGGCTACAACATGTGTAGTTCTTAAGTTTTTATACTTTTTTTTGTGTGTTTTTGATGGTTGGAAGCATGGATGATGGGTGTATGAATGTATGATGTTGAAAGAAAGCTTATAAGGAGTTAGTAAACATTCTTTTGGTTATTTGATGATCATGTTGCCATTTTAGAGTTGTTAGGCCACTCATTGATGATCTATAATTGTTCTAGAGTTATTTCAAAGTGGTGAGACTTGTTTGGTGTGGTAGAGACTTGATTAAAGTGTTGAATTTGTTTAATTTGGGCTAATTTGGTTAATTTGATTAATTTATAAAATTAGGGTTTATACCCTCTCCAAATTTGGGGCTTTTAATATATGTGTTGTAATATGATGTATATAAGATGTACAAATGATTTGGTGTTGATTGGAAATCATTTAAACTTGTTTTGAACATATTTGGACAAAAATGTAAATAGTTGCAACTTGGACACCCATTCGGCAATTTCAAAGAAAATTGGGATTTGTATTGTGAGTTGTATTTTGATATATATGATATGTAGAAATAATTTTGATAGTGATTTGAAATCACTTAAAGTTGTATTTGAAAAATTTGGACTAAAATGATCAAAATGCAAACTATTGGGGTCTCACGGCAAATATGAGAAAATCTGATTTTTTGGGTAAAAAATTCAATTTTTAAGTATTGAGTAATTTGAATAAATAAGTTTATTTTAATTGCCAGAGAAAAATTATTGAAATCCGATAAATTTTTTTTTCAACATTCCGTTACCCGGTAATACCCCTTAAAATCCCCTACAAAATGGTATCAGAGCGAGTCTGATTCTGAACACATGATATGATTATGCCTTTAAATTTAATGTTAAATATAATCTTTACTTTATACATGCATGTTGTAGGACACAGAAATCAGTGATGTTGTTCCAAGCTCGCGGCTCGGTCAGGTGTACGGAGTAGCCCGCGGGGGACTAAACCGGAGAAATAAAATGGAGTCGCCACCCAGTGTGAACTGGGAAATGATTGAAGGCCGCACTCACCCGTTGCAAGGGAATACCTCAAACCGTTGGGTTCGGAATGGTCCCTTACTTATGCCACTTGTGATGAACGGATTTATGCGATAATTGTTGGACAAAATGACCCATAGCGTCACTATTTACACAGATCATTGTGTTGTTGTAGCAAATTAACTATGTGACAAAGGAGATTGTACTCTCATCATTTGTGATTAGATCACCTTAGATGTATAAATGAAGAGAGGTCCATATGATTAGTTCCTGGATTGAGAATGATATGAGACAGTATCAGTCCACAAAGGATTAATCATTAAAATCCCTAGTCGTAGTATTATCGAGACAGGACATCGATAATGCGGAATAGGCTAGTATTGCACTTGTGCGCGTTGTGAGGGCACAACGGCATAGTTCTCATATATATAAGTATAGGATACTTATGCAAGTGCGATATGAGGTTGTGTTCACCGATGGTACGGGAAACAGCTTCGCTCTGGATAGACCCCTCGGAATCCCATTGGTATTATGACTATGTGTCTATGGGAGGCCGAAATCAAGGTAGGTGTATATAGTCTTAACCTGAGACTTGCATCGCTAATACTTACGATAATCGATAGACTTGGTCTTGGTGGTACAGGGCTTTAACCGGTTCTGCGTACACCACTTCTGGGTTTATTAGAGAGTCGTAGTGTATTGGGTGTGATGTTAAGACGGAAGTATCACTTCAGTCATAGTGGAGATGATGTCACGCAGGATACGGTATTAGTGCTCTTAAGTGCTGGCCGGCTATCGGGATATTATGACAAGGTCATGTATATCCGATTATAGAGACTAGTTACCAGACATCCGACATGTGCTTCGGACGAGGCAGACACTTATCCAGCCCCAGCCCTAGCACGTGACTATCCGATACTGGGCCGATATACACAATACTACGGTATACTACGCTTGATACAGATCTATATATTCCTGTAAGAATATTTCTGGAGAATTGGGTAGGCATGGCGCTTTGCTAGAAGCCAACCTTGTCTTGTAAATCGGTATAAACGTAGTACGAGGTACTTACGTGTTCGGATAGTCCGACGACCGTATTTACTGCCAACATATCCGGAGATCTCATGGGTCGCTTCCCGAAGATTCACCGATGACGTATAACTCGCACTTAATTAATCTAGGATTAATTAGAAGAGAGAGAAAATTAATCTGGGATTAATCACGGAGATATTTTATCTGGGATAAAATATTAATTAAAGAGAGAGAACGATTAATTTGGAATTAATCGATAAAATAATATATTTGATATATTATTAGAAATTGGATTTCGACGCGGAATTAAAATTAGATTTTAATTCGGGTGAACGAATTAATTTAGAATTAATTCGTTAGCGACATGAATAGTGATTTCGCTAGGCGTAATCATTTAATTACGACGCGATGGAAAATTCGTTAATTTGGAATTAGCGAACCCGAGCCCGGGATTATTTACGAGCGCATTCGCATTTAGAATTCGAGTGCGGCACGCAAGTCAAATCAAGCGTCAAATCGCTAGTCACATCAAGCGTCAAATCACATGTCACTTTGAGTGATGTGACAATTGGATTGATTGATTTGAGTGATTGATGTGAATAGTGATATAGTTGTTGGAAAAGCATTAATAGACTTTTGCTTTTTGACTTTTGATATATATGAAAATGATTTATATATTTGTTTTGTTTTTTGGAAAATAATAAAATAATATATAAACTAAAATCATTTTCTCTCTCTCTCTCACCACTCTCACGCGCTTCTCTTTTCTTCTTCCTCTCCTTCACGCTTGGAACCGATTTCTTCTCCAAAAATTCTTGTTTGACCGAATCAATGAGAAGCAAGGAAGAAGATGTGGTACTAGCACACACCTTGGGTTATACTATGGTGATAGGGAAACGAATTTATGAGCTTGGAATTCCTTTTGAACCTTTAAGCTTTGAGCTTCCATGGAGGTCTTCAATGGCCGAATTTTCAAGGAGGAAGACAGCCCAAAACCGAGCATGATAGCAGTCCAAGGAGGCCAAAACCGAGCTTGAACAAGGAGGAAAATGGGTTTTGTTCTTCCTAGCATCAAACCAATCAATGTGAGTATGTATTCCGCCTTATTCCTTTGATGTATTCATGCGTTTTTGTGCTTGATTTCATGATTCTTGGGACCTATATTAGAAACTCAACATTGGTATCTTGAGCTTTGATCAAGCATGAAAAAGTTAGGGTTAAAATTGGGTAAACTCGATTTAGGCATGATTTGGTTGAATTGTTTGATGAAGTATGCTTGAATGAGGTTGAATTGAAGTTGTGTATGATCAATTTCATGAAATTGGATTGGATTCAATTTTCCCTAAATTTTGGGCATGACAAATTGGGTAAAATCAATTGAAGCATGATTTGATTAAATTGATTGATTAAGTATGCTTAAATGTTGATGAATTAATGATTGATTGGATCAATTTGAAGAAATTATGTTTGGAACAAATTTCCCCAATTTTTTATGTTGGCATAAAGTGACAAATTGGGTAAACTTGATTTTGAGCATATTTGTGAAATTGGATGAATGAGAATGCTTAAAGTATGTTTAATTTAAGATTGATTGGATCAATTTGTTGAAATTATGTTTGGAACAAATTTCCCCAAATTGCTTATGTTGGCCGAAATTAAAGACCCTAAATTTCTTGGTGATTTTGTTTGTTTGATCATTGGATGACTTAAAACAATTGGCTAATGTTGTTTTGAAGTTCAATTTGATTGAATTTTGATTTGGAACATTTTTCCCAAATTAAAGTGGCTTGGCTGAATTCAATTGAATTTGAAATTCATTGTGTTTTTTATTTTAATTCATTGGATGAGTTGAATTGATTTGGGAAATGATGATTGTGGATTCAATTGGATTGAAACCGAATCGGATTGGAAAAACCCCTAATTACCGAGAACAAAAGCATGTAAATTGGGTTTGATTTTGATAAATTGTGTTGGACACTATTTAATGTTAAAGTGCATGATTAATTAGGCTAATTGATGTTTTAGAAATTTTAATTGGATAATTAATTGTGTATTACACTTAGGTTAATTAATTATGGAATTTTATAAGTTAATTAATTTGGGCTTATTTTGGACAATGGGCCTTAAAGGTTGTAATTGGGCTTTTGGGCATTGTTGTACAAAGTTGAGTTTAGGCCAATTTGGTTGGATCCAATTGGGCCTAAAATCGTATCCATAAAGTCCAATTATGACTTAATGGACCTTAATTATTTAATTGGGCCTAATGGGCCAAAATTGATTTCTGGGCTTATGGGGTAACTCCCGGATTGGATTTTGGTTGTTCGGTTTGACCCGAGTTGACCAAAAGTCCACGCCTTATAGAAATTAATTAAAAGCCCATTGGACTTTAATTAAATAAACATTAGATGTTAATCGGGCTTTGAGACCCGTGCGATTAAATTTGGAATTTAAGTCGTAAAGGTTCGTTAATAAAAGTGTAATATTTAATTTGGAATTAAATAGTGAATTAGAATTAAATGCGTATTAAATGGATTTAATTATGTAGTTTAATTTAATTCAAGAATTCGTACTTTTAGTACTTATTCGCAAAACGAGTTTGACTCACGCAAAAATCAAATCGTTGTTTGAACATTGGATGATCACTAATTATCAGATTAATTATTGGATTAGATTGATTGATAACATGCTTGTGTGAATACATGGTTGCGATGCATGAATAATGTATATCGGATGGATATTAGTCGGGTAGGACAATTTTGGAAATTGTAATAAATTGATTTATTATTGGACCTGCGTGTCCAGCCTTTTCACCTCTATACTCTTTGTATTCTCTTCTCACCTATCCCCTCAATGTAGAGGTTTCTTTAAAGTGTAGTGTAACGGGTAGAAGTAAATACATGTGCTAGCTTGGAGAGAGAAAGAAGAATGAGATTGATCTAGTGTCTAGGATCATGTATCCATCCGCATATCATTATTATTTTATTTCATATGCGCTTATTATGTGTTTAGTGTTGGACAAAATGACCCATAGCGTCACTATTTGCACAGATCATTGTGTTGTTGTAGCAATTAACTATGTGACAAGGAAATTGCACTCTTGTCATTTGTGATTAGATCACCATAGATATAAATGAAGAGAGGTCCCTATGATTAGTTCCTGGATTGAGATGATATGAGACAGTATCAGTCCACAAAGGATTAATCATTAAATATCCCTAGCCGTAGTATTATCGAGACTGGACATCGGAGGATAATGCGGATAGGCTAGTATTGCACTTGTGTGCGTTGTGAGGGCACAACGGCATAGTTCTCATATATATAGTATTGGATACTTATGCAAGTGCGATAGGAGGTCGTGTTTCCCCGATGGTACGGGAAACAGCTTCGCTCTGGATAGACCCCTCGGAATCCCATTGGTATTATGAATATGTGTCTATGGGAGGCCGAAATCAAGGTAGGTGTGTATAGTCTTAACGTGAGACTTACATCGCTAATGCTTAAGACAATCGATATACTTTAGTTGAGGTCGTCTAGGACTGTAACCGGTTCTGTGTACGCCAATGCCGGGTATATTGAGAATCGTAGTGTATTGGATGTGATGTCAAGACGGAAGTATCACTCCAGTCATAGTGGAGATGATATCACGCAGGATACGGTATTAGTGCTCTTAAGAGATGCGCATCCAATCGTGATATTATGACCAG
>SKCR01012376.1:0-12720 GCA_019454045.1 Zanthoxylum bungeanum
TACGTGAATAGTGATTTCGCTTGGCGTAATCATTTAATTTATGCGACGGAAAAATTCGTTATTTAGAATTAGCGAAACCGAGCCCGAGAATATTTACGAGCGTATTCGCATTTCGAATTCGAGCGCGGCTCGTCAAATCAAGCGTCAAATCGCTAGTCGCATCTAGCGTCACATCAAGTGTCAAATCATGTCACTTTGAGTGATGTGACAATTGATTAGATTGATTGATTGAGTTGACTTGATGTGACTTGAGTGATGTGTGTGGTTGGCAATTAAAGCCAAATGTGTTTGAAATGAAATGAATTTCCTTTCCAAGTGTATTAGATACACTTTTGGTGTTCACCACAAAACGCACTACACACTTTCCCTCCTCTTCTCTTCTTCCTCTTCTTCCTCTCTTCACGCCATTTTCTGGTTTTTGTGAGGCAGTGAACGCTGACGAAAATAACAAAGGAAATGGAAGGGAAGCAAGTGTGTTTTGTGGAAAACAAGAGTGCTAGCACACTCCGGGATCATGCCCAGGTGTGATAATGGAAGTATACCCATGAGCCGGGGGAATGCCAAATGATGAAGCTTGGAGCTTCAAATCATGAAGACAAGGGACGAAATTCACTATTCACAGCAGCCCACTGCCTTGACAAAGTGAGCAGAATTCGAATTTTTGTTGCCCAAATCGTCGCTCCACCGCTCGATGTAAGTATTCCGCACTTCCGTCGTTGTATTCACTTATGATTCATGCTTGAAAATTTGATCTTGGACCTTTAAAACTCCAACATTTATCTCTATATCATCTTTATAAAATAAAACACATTAGTGTTCTAGAATATATAAGGTATACCCGCAACGAGTTATACTCTGATATAGAGATAATGTTTCTAGTCAAACTAGGTACATTATAACAGTTTCCTAATTTAAGTACACACTCGAAGGGTAGTTCCTAAACATAGGTTTCTATGGTTAAAAAAGCGACTCACGTCCCGTTTCCGATTCGTAGATAAATCTCAACTGAAGTCAGTATCCTGCTAATCACCAGATTCTGCACATCAATACATATTTATGTACCACATCTAGTACATCTAGTATCAAATATCCAATTTTGAAACTAATAGTGAACATATTTATGACAAACATTCTTGAAGTTGTAGCCTTGCCCCTCTTCACTTCTTTCATGTCCGCCTTGTCCATACGGCAGTCACACTTGCAGTGACCCCTTTTGCCACAGTTTAGGCAGACATCTTGGGATATGTCCTTTGTCTTCCTAGAAGACTGTGATGATTTTGCATTTGCCCCTTTTAGAAGCTCTTGCTCTGCCTCCTTGAGAATAGCCATAACCTCTCCAAGAGTTTACTCTTGGTTCACAATGAACCTGCCCCAGCTTTCGGGTAGAGACTATAAGATCAAATCTTTAGTAGTCTCGGCCACGTAGGTAATGCCTAGCTAACCTAGCTGATCGATGTGAGCAATCATCTGCGACACCTAGTGCTCGACAGATGTACCCTCTGAAATACACGAGCGAAAGAGCTTCTTTTTCAATTCGTACTTCTAAGATCTAAGAATAAATCTATGAAGATCTTTAATTTCATCATCATGGTACAAGGATCTAATCCTTAATTTTGACAACGAAATTAAAGTGGCATTGCATCTAGCATAATGGATTGAGCACTAAAGTTATCATTACATGAATCTTCCAAAGATCATGTTCTACTATTTACTCAACTCCGGGCTTAGGCCCGAGTTGTTGTTCTATCAAATCGAATAACTTCTCAGTTACCAGGACTATTCTGAGGTTTTATTCCCAATCTGAAAATTAAAGTCGTTTAATGACATTTTCACCCAGGATATGTTTTAAACGCTAATTTCTCAATTTTCTTGATTGTTACAGTCCAACTATCCAATCAACGATTTCAGGTACTATTATAATGATTAATATAGTTTAACTATATAAATAACTCTATTTGATTGGTTAAATTCAAATATATTGATGACTATAATCCGATTATATAATCAACTATAATTTGAAGTAGTTTGAATACAGTCCAACTGTTTAATTTAAAACAACGATTAAATATTAGTCCAACTAATATATTTATCTAAAATTGACGAAAATGTTTTGATCGCGTATTGGCAAGTATCTAAACGAATTTTCAAATTTAATACTTGCCTCCCATTATTTTTCGGCGAGCCTCTAACCCTCTGTTGAGTACTCGGGAAACCTTGTTTCCTAATGGGCTAGGATCCCGTTAAATAACACATAACCTTGACTTTGGCCAACAAGCTGTATGATATTTAACTAGGTAGATCTCTAAGATCAATTGGATCTCATCCAATTCCTGATCCAGTAGGTGGACTTCCAAGTCCGAAACATATATCTAATATATGCCAATATATCCGATATATTCCCTAACCTTTTTCCTCTGAATCAACTAAGCCTTGGCTTTGGCACAACAAACTTAGTGATTCCAGTTAAGCGGAACCCATTGACCTTGGAAAGCTTCGTAATCGATGTCGATGGACAAGAAGTGATCTTGACTTTGGCTAACAAATCACAACTTGGACAAGACAAACGATATGGAACAGAGCCTTCATGACTCAAACACGTCCGCGATGGACAAAGGTCTTGACTTTGGCCAACAAACCAGTGCCAATCTTGGATCTTGAGAATGAATCATTCAATGGAAGGAAAAACGCTTAATATTTATTGAGGGTTTTTCGCGTAATTGGCAACCAATTAATTATCTTTGATTAGGTCTCATCATACACCCTTAAGCATGCATTCTAAAAGCATAATAAGGCGCGATAAATAAATTAATAATGATATGTGGATGGATATTTAAAACAACTTGTTCCTAGAACAAATTTCTCTCTTTCATCTCTCTCGCTAGCACAAATCTTACTTCTACCCAATTACATAACACTTTTAAAGAAACCTCATATACATTGAGGGGAATAGGTGAGAAGAGAAATACAAAGAGTCAAGAGGTAATAGGCTGGACACGCAGGTCCAATTTAATAAATTCTAAATTTATTACAATAATTTCCAAAATTGCCCTAACCCATCTAATATCCATCCGATATACATTATTCATACATCACGTCCATGTATTCACACAAAGCATGCTATCAATCAATCTAATCCAATTAATTAATTAATCTGAAATTAATGACCATCCAATGTTCAAACAACGATTTGATTTGCGTGAGTCAAACTCATTTTAAGAATAAGTACTCAAAGTACGAATTCTCGAATTATATCAAACTACAATATTAAATCCAATTTAATTTGTATTCAATACTAATTCTTTATTTAATTATAAATTAAATAATTACACTTTATTAATGAGTCTTTGCGACTTAGATTCTAAATATAATCTATACGGGTCTCAAAGCCCAATTAACATCCAATGTCAATTTAATTAAAGTCCAATGGGCTTTCAATTAATTTATAAGGCATGGACTTTGGTAACCAAAGCCCAATAAGGAATCACTCTTTGCCAAAAATCAATTTAGGCCCATTAGGCCCAATTAAAATTTTAAAGGTCCATTTCATTATATTTGGACTTTATGGATATGGTTTTGGGCCCAATTGGATCCAACCAATTAACCTAAACCAAACTTGGCCCAACCAAGCCCAATAAGCCCTAATACAACTTTTCCAGCCCAATTCCAAATTTAGCCCAACTAATTAAATTATAAAATTCCAAATTTCTCAATTTAATTAACTAAAGTGCATTAGCCATAATTAATTAGTCAAATTAACATTTCCAAAATACCAGTTACAATAATTAATCATGCTTATCATCATCAACACATGTCCAACATTATTGAATCAAAAAATCAACTCATTACATGCTATGAAGCTCACGTCAATTAGGGTTTTTCAAAATCGATTTTGATTTCAATCCAATTAAATCTCAAATCAATTTATCCCATGTCTTCCAACTCATCCAATGATCAAAAAACGAAAATCACCATGACTTTAAGGTACACAAAATTTTTGGCCAAGCCAAAAAATTGGGGAAAATTTGATCCAATTCAATTTTCATCTAATTGATCACATATAACTCCAAGTTATCATCATTCAAGCATACTCAATCAATCAATTTTATCAAATCATGCTCAAATCAATTTTACCCTAAATCAATTTCATGCTTAATCAAGGCTCTTGATACTATTGTTGGGTTTTTCTAAATTTGTCCCAAGATCAATTAAGCAATGAAAACATGTGAATACATCAAAGTATAGTTGCGGAATACTCACTTTGATCGGCTTTTGGATGCGACGAACAAAAAAAAATTTCTCCTCCATTGAAGCTCTCGGCCAAGCCCTTTTTGTGCTCCTTGAAGTTTCGGTCATGCTCCTCCATGGATGTCCTCCAAGCTCCAAGCTTTGATTTGAGATTCCATGCTCATGAATGGGTTTCCCTATCACCATTGTGATACTCCTTTAGTGTGCTAGCACTTGAAAATTTTGCCACAAAATTTCCCTAAAACTTCTTGTTGCTCTCGGCATTTGAAGGAAATGGAGAGGAAAATTGGCTCAAAGCCGAATGAGGGAGAGAGGAGAAGAATGGTTCAAAACCGTGTGAGGGAGAGGAGAGAGGATGAAGTTGTTGTGTGTTTGGTTTTTGATTTCAAAAACAAATACCAAAATCCCACTTTTCAAAAAAATGGTACATGACTTTAAAGTCTTCCAACAACTCACATCAATTAATGATGAAAAAGTGTCAATCACCAAAAAGATGATAAGACATCCATCACTTGAATGACTAATGATGTGACGCATGATGTGACTTGTAGACCCATTTGTTTCGAAATATGAGTGGGCCTGCAAACACTCCCGGGCTCGGGTTCGCTAATTCCGAATTAACGAATTTTCCGTTGCGACGTAATTAAATCAAATTTAATTAAATAATTATGCCTAGCAAAATTACTATTCACATCGCTCGTGAATTAATTTTAAATTAACTCGTTCGCCCGAATTAAAATCCAATTTTAATTCCGCGTCGAAATCTAATTTCGTATAATATATCGAATATATTATTTTATCGATTAATTCCAAATTAATCGTTCTCTCTCTTTAAATAATATTTTATCCCAGATAAAATATCTCCGTAATTAATCCCAGATTAATTTTCTCTCTCAAATAATTAATCCCAGATTAATTATGTGCGAGTCATACGTCATCGGTGAATTTTCGGGAAACGACCCAATGAGATCCCTGAATATGCTGGCAGTAAATCCGATCGTCGGACTATCCGAACACGTACGTACCTAGTACTACGCTTTTACCGATTTACAAGACATGGTTGGCTTCTTGCAAAGCACCGTGCCTGCCCAATTCTCCAGAAATATTCTTAAAGGAATATATAATATATATCAGGCATAGTATACATAGTATTACATATTGCGATCCAGTATCGGATGTCACCTGCTAGGCCTGGGGCTGGAATTGTGTCTGCCCCGTACGAAGCACATATCGGATCTCTGGTAACTAGTCTCTATAATCGGATAATCATGACCTAGTCATATTATCCCGATGACTGCAGTACTAAATAGTACTAGTTCCGTATCCTGCGTGATCATCATCTCCATATGACTGGAGTGATACTTCCATCTTGACATCACACCCAATACACTACGATTCTCAATATACCCAGAAGAGGCGTAGAGAGAACCGGTTAAAGCCTGGACGACCAAAACCAAAGTATATTCATTATCGCAAGTATTAGCGGTGCAAGTCTCAGGTTAAGACCAAATACACCTACCTTGTTTCGAATTTCCATAGACACATAGTCATACTACCAATGGAATTCCGAGGGGTCTATCCAGAGCGAAGCTATTTCCGTACCATCGGTAAACAAAACTTCCTATTACACTTGGATGAGTATCCAACTATGCCGTTATGCTCCCATAACACGCACAAGTGCAATACTAGTCTATTCCGCATTATCGATGTCCAATCTCAATAATACTCCGACTAGGGATGTTTTAATGATTAAACCTTCATGGATTGATACTGTCTCATATCTTATCAAGTATCAATCCGGAACTAATCATATGGACTTTTATCATTTATATATCCCGGTAATCTAATTACAAATGATAAAAGAGCAATTTCCTTTGTCACATAGTTAATTATACAACAACACCATGTTCTATACAAATAGTGAAGCAATGGGTCATAATGTCCAACACACTCCACGTGTCTACCACGTCATCATCCACATCACCGGTTGACCAAGTCAAAGTGCCACGTCATCTCCACATCATCATTAGCTAATCACAGCGTGCCACGTGTCGCAATTCTATGATGCCGACAATCACTTTCGCCATGTGTCGCCACGTCAATGCCACGTCAGCTCAATTATTGACTCATTTATCCGAATTGACACGTGGCAGATAAGAATATGAAATCAGCCAATCATGAGCCGCCAAGTCAGCTCAAACATTCAGTCTCAGTCGCCTTGCCACGTGTCACCTTATCACCTTATCCAAAATCCCACGCGACGAACAAGAAGCTGCCACGTCGACAATCATGCGCGTCGTGACGCGAGCTGTGCGTCGCGACGTGGACACCTCACTGACACTTATAAATAGAGTTCGAAATTTCAGTTTCAGATGTACAATCCTCTCTGAATTCTCTGATGTAAATAAGGAGTTTTCTATCTAGTTTCTTTTAAATTTTAGTTTTGTAATTAATTTTCATTACGTTCTGTAATAATAGTAATTTACTTTCTTTACTTTTTACAGTTTTTACTATTCACCATGAAAAGGTAACTTCCCCTACTAGGTTGAAAGGTAATTCTTTTACTATTGCTATTTAGATTAATCTCCCTTACATATAATATATTCACTATTTAAAATTTGACTTAAAAAGGATACTGCTATATTGGTCGGTTGGTAATTCATTTTAATCTGCTTTAAACCTGACTAATCAAGGATACCGCCATATTGGTCGGTTGGTAATTAAATTTCTTACCGCCTATATGGCAGGTTTATTTTGGTTCCGCCTTTATGGCTGGTTGGACTTAATTTGACTTAATCAGGTTACCGCCTATATGGCTGGTTGGAAAAATAATCACAAGTTAATATATTATATTAAGGGAGATATCTAAATAGTAAATAGTAAAAGTTGATCCTTTTACCTTAGCATTTTATTTTATTTTAATTTACTTTTCAGCTTTTACTTTACCACAATTACTTTTCAGCATTTTTACTTTATGTCTTTTACTTTTAAGTTTTTACTAGCCCTAATTATGTGTTGTAACTAAGTTAGATATCTGGGGTTGTGATGAATTCTAATATCACCGGTTTATAAGGGGTTATTTTATAGTTTTGGTAATTTAAAGGTTTATTTATTATGTCTTAAGCTTAATGTGTCTTGTTAACTGACCATTAATAAGATTGATCTGGTAATCTAAAATAAACTTGACAAAGGAATTTTAGGTTTCAGCCTTAGACTTAATAGCTCACGATCTTCCTTGAGGATAGATAACCCTTGAATAGATTTCCTTACAGGATAGACATGTACCTGTCGGGCGGTGGTAGCCATAATTGGAACTTAAACTTAATGAATCTAGGTAATTTGGTTGACATAGACATACGATTCAATTGGGTTATACTGGGTATATGCGTCTGACCATCGACGGATGCTTTCGCTTAATTTAGTGTTCCAGGTTAGTAAACCAATTTATTACACAAACATGAAATAACCACTTCTTATCTTTTAAAAGATATTAGAAGATTCATAACCCTAAATAGTTTTAAATATTGAATTTTCTTAAACCTACCTTCGTGTAATTTTATTTACTTGTTTTTAAATTTACAATCTTCACCATTTCAAATCAATCAAATCAACCTGTTAGATACTAGTAATCATTTGACCTCATAAAATTAATAGATTAGGTATTAAGTCCTCGTGGGATCGATACTTTTTATACTACTTGAACGATACGTGCGCTTGCGTTATACGCGTGTGTGTAAGCACTGGTCACCCGGGTTACGGTAAAGAAGGCATTTGAATTCGGAGATCAATATAGAGACCTCGTCAATCCTTTTGTACTCGCCGACTCAGGCCTCACTCTGAGCTCTCCACTACTCCATTATTGGAAGACTGGTAAGTTTTAACTTGTCTACTGACTTTATGTTTACTGCCTTGTCATTTTATTTTTGCTGCTTTACTCATTTTCATGCTTATTATCTTCTTTTGTTTACAGGAATCTCTAGTTCCAATTTCCTCAAGAACCAAGCGGAAGTCAACACAAGCAGCTTCTAAACCACCCAAGCCCTCAAGTGCCTATAAAACTAGCCAAATACCGACCCATTCAACTAAAACTTCAAGTGCTCCACATCCAACTCAAACCACAAGTGTTCCCAAACCGTCACAAGCTACGCATGCTCCCTTCTGACCATCTAGAAGACGCTTCCACCAAGTCTTGGGTGAAGAAACCGAAGAGTCTACTAAGAATACTCTGAGGAGGAAAACAATGGGCATGAAAGGCAAAGTCGGACTGCCCTCTCTTCAGTTCAACAGGGTACTCCACTACTGGGGATCAAAAACTTCACGGAAGACGTGAGGGGGCGTGGCCCATCTTCTCCAGACCATCAACTTTATGGCCAAGTATATGACCATCGATCAGGCCACAGCTTACGAGGACATGTCCCTAGTGGATGACATCTGTAAAACCAACCGATTGCACGCAAAGGTAAAATACATTTCCTCTTAGTAAACATACCATTTTTTCCTTCTGTCATACTTACCCTATTTTATGTTACGTAGCTGGCTTATCTCTTGGACATCAACATGGATGTACTGACGAGCACCCTTTCAAAAGGAGGTCAGGCCAAATATTTAGAATTAAAGTTAAGGATTTGGAAATGGATGAAATTCGAAAATAAGAGTTCATGTGATGGAAAATAGATCAGAACGTTTTAATGTACAGCTTTGCCACGTTGGAAAATGCATGGTTTTGAGAACCGGTTACGTGATTTCTGTTTACATCATTATACGTGTAAAAATTTATTTTTTACCTATATAAATAGAAAACCAACTCTGATTAAGATAATTCTTGATTCAACAAACTCATTTTTTCTAAACGAACAATGTTCGTGTTGAACACTTTTCGAAATTTTGATCTAAAGGGCTTCCAAAGTATAAATTTCCGTGAGAGCCTCATGGTAGGGACCTAGAAGCAATTTCATGGTGGTCGGATTGTAATTTCAATAACTTTTCTATAAATACCTTGAAGTTTGTTAGAATTGTGAAAATGGAATAACCTCACCAAATCCCTCACAAAACCCCCTCGTCCCCAAACATGATTTGGAAGACTCTTGGTCGTGTCGGCGACCTGTTAGCCATCGCTGGCTGGCGAGACCAGCCAGAGAGGTACGACGGCCACCCCTCTGTCTTAGGTGATCAACGATAGCCCAGAATGCCGATGAACGACGAGAAGAGAGAGAAATGAATGCGGTAATGGTTTTCCTGATCCCAGTTCGTCCCTTCGTTTTATGGCCCGAGGCACCAGTCAAATCGAAGCTCTCGGAGAGTACTATAAGTTGGTTGTGATGGATTTTCCATTCCGTGAACTGTTTCACTTGAAATAAGAGAGAAAGCTTCAATGAATAGTGACCCACGAGTGAAAAGTAGTTTCTTCAAAGTTCCATAGATTCCAGTACGTTCATGGAATCGTTTGAAGTCCGTCTATGCCCTCAAAATCTCAATAAGACCTCCCAGTAAAAAACTCGATAATTTCAAGTTTTATGTTAAAAGTTCGGATGTATCTATTAGCTTCATAGAGTAGTGTATTGAGATAAATTTAATTGTTTGTGTATGAAAATATATTGTATATTTGTATATGGTAGAATCTGAGTGAAAATGGAACGAATTGGATCCATCTGATATATTATGCTAGTTTCCGATAAAAGTAGGTTTGCGTATATTGAAGTTCTTTTGATTATAATGATATATATGAGATATATTTGATGATAGGATAATGAATAAGTAATTTCGGGTAGGTTCAAAGGGTTCAAGACCTTTCCATAGTGTTTGGGGAAACGTTTTCGGAAGATTTTTCTAAAAACTCATAAATATAGGATTTAAGTTAACTGATGACTTCGATTACTTTTATTTATGTTTTAAGATTAATAGAACTGAAAAAATTGAAATTAGACTTGATCTGGTTGTCCCAAAAAGATCCAGAATTTTGTCAAAGTAAAGTTGAGGATTCTCTAAAGTCGCGATTCTAACGGCATTTCAGTATTTGTTTTGGTAGACTTGACTGGGATCTGGAGTACTCACGAAGCCAATAAGTAACTCATACGATGATTACTTGAATATTGATTCGTGTTATATATATATATATATTATATATATATATATATATATATATATAAATGGTTGAAGTGTTTAGGATAAAATAAGGATAGTGAGTTGATTTTGAGAATAAAGTTCGAATTGTGTGTAGTAAAGTTAATCGACCACCACAGGCATGGATGTTTATGTTATTGCTATGAATAAAAACAATATGATAGATGGGGTTAATGTCTATATGTATGTATTCATGTACGTTAGTGTATGAACTTGTAATGGTATGTATATATATGTGAATGAATATGTATAAGTGTAAGTATATGCACACATATTTGTATATGTATAAGATGATAAGATAAGCATGTTTTGAGTGTATGAGATCGGTAAAGATAACAAGTTATAATTTTGGAATTTATATTAGCACATGTGCATGTACGATATTGGAATGAGTTTGTTATTGACTAATGCATACAATTTAGCTATATATAGGTTGGGTTGGTATAAGCTAAGTGTTTCTTGAATAATAGAAGTACGTGATTAATAGGATACGTATATGAATGGAAATGTATATTTGGTAAGACATTATACCAATATTTTCATATAAGAATTCTGAAACAGATTATGTTTGATTGATAAGTAAAGGATATGAGGACAGTTAAAGGTTATAGTATCTGAATACGAAGTAATGTTTATACTCATACATTTGATGTATATACGTATATTTATGACTATTCTGATGATAAAGCAGTTTTTTTTCATATATATGCTTGTGTATGGTAAATCGTTATGTGATATGTGTGTATGTCTGTATGTTTAATTGGTTGATGATTTCATGTGTAGTAGTTGAGCATTTTAGGAATCCGTTCGGACGACGTTCATATCATAACTATTTTAAAATAGTTAATAAGTCTCGTAGGAGCATTGTATGTGTAAGACAACCATATGTATGTATTATTTTATTATATGTTCTTTGATGTATCGGGTGTTATGTATGCTTCGTTATCTATTACAGAATGATTATATATATGATTAAGTGTATCTGTGTATGTGATAGAATCTGTGATATGTATGGACTGTGTACGCTATTGTGGATGAATGAATGACTGGGAAACTGGTGTGAGTATAAGACGCTGTAAACTTTGTTTTCTAAGTTATTTATATGTACGTGTTGTTGGTTACTATAATTAGTCCCAAGGAAAGATTAAGCTTATGAAATACAACAAAATGAATATATATAATAAACTTGAAGCATGGCGGAATCATACTTACAAGCTTTTGTGATGAAAAGATGAACCAAGGTGAAGCTCCAAGATCCTTGAAGTTTCGGCCAGAGGAGAAAAGAGTTGAAAGCTCCAAGCTTTGTGTATTCCAAGCTCCAAGGTGGTTTCCCTATCACCTCCTTTGATTCCTTGCTTGTGGTAGCAAAAATGGAGAATGAGAAAATAATTTTCTGCCTTGTTGGTGCAGCTCACGGCGTGAGCAAGAGAGGAAGAGAAGAGAGTGTTTCACTTTAGATTTTGTTTCCTTTGCATGCCAAAAAACGTGATGAACCAAGGAAAATGAAAAGTGAAGTGATATCTAATACCAAAAGAATTTTTAATGCAAAAAATCCTTCCAAAACTGTGCATGGCTTTCCCTCCAAAATGAATCCATCATTTGCTATCATTACCATACTTTGAGATTAGAGACAATGCATCATCCCTCAAAGGTGACTAGATACATTCACTATCTATTCGTATTAAGTAATGAGATATCGCGATGTGATTTGCGGATATCACTCGATTCAAAATACGAATGTGTCCGCAAGCACTTTCGGGCTCGGTTTCGTTATTTCAAATTAACGAATTTCCATCGCGACGTGAATTAAATAATTACGCCTTGCGAAATTACTATTCAGTTCGCTAATGAATTGATTCTAATTAATTCGTTTGCCCGAATTAAAATCCGATTTTAATTCCGCGTCGAAATCTATTTCGTTTAATAATAAATCGAATATATTATTTTATCGATTATTCCAGATTAATCGATCTCTCTCTCTCTCCTAATAAGGCATTTTATCCAAGATAAAGTTTCACCGTTATTAATCCAAGATTAATAAGTTCGAATCAAACATCATAGGTGGATCTTCAGGAAGCGACCCAAGAGATCTCCGGATATGTTGGCAGTAAATACGGTCGTTGGATAATCCAAACACATACGTACCTCGTACTACGTTTTTACCGATTTACAAGTCAAGGTTGGCTTCTAGCAAAGCGCCATGCCTACCCAATTCTCCATAAATATTCTTACTGGAATATTAGATCTATATCAAGCGTAGTATACTGTAGTATTGCGTACATCGATCCAGTATCGGACGATCACATGTTAGGCCTGGGGCTGGAAATGTTTCTGCCCCGTACGAAACATATATCG
>SKCR01012377.1:0-12660 GCA_019454045.1 Zanthoxylum bungeanum
CAACCGACAAGTGCCATCCTTTCTTCAAAGTCATCAAGAAGGCCAAAAAGGAAATCGAATGGACGCCGAAATGCAAGGAAGCTTTCCTACAGTTAAAACATTACCTAACACAGCCCCCGCTTCTAGCAAAGCCACTCCTAGGAGAAACCTTATACTTGTACTTAGCTGTATCAGAGCACGCAGTAAGCTCGGTGCTGATACGAGAGGTCGATAAGGTCCAAAGGCCAGTATATTATATCAGCAAAGCCCTGTTAGATGCTGAGACCCGATATTCGGTACATGAACTGGTCACCTGTCATTAATTACTGCAGCCCGGAAACTACGACCCTACTTCCAAACCCATCCTATTGGGGTTTACACCGATTATCCTCTAAGACAGATTCTACAAAAACAGAAGTTTCGGGCAGGCTAATGAAGTGGTCGGTGGAGTTAAGTGAACACGACATTTCTTACCTCCCAATGATGGCAGTAAAGGGGCAGGCTTTGGCAGATTTTGTCGCAGAATTCACAGAAACCCAGGTCTTGACTGTGGGGAAGGCAAATGGGAGATGTCAGTAGACGGATCTGCCAGCTCACAAGGCAAATGAGCTGGAATCATATTGAAAAGCGACAAAGGTGAAGAGGTATTGTTCGCCCTGAGGCTCGCCTTCGAGGCCACAAACAATGAAGCAGAGTATGAGCAATCATGGCCGGTCGTAGGCTATGCGCGGTGGTAGGAGTCCGCGACGTAGTAATAAGAAGTGACTCTCAGCTAGCTGGTCAGAAGCTGAAAGGTGAATTCCAAGCCAGAGAGCCAAGTATGATAGCCTACTTGGCTGAAGTAAAAAGGTTGGTAGGAAGAATGGGGGACGTACACTTTGAGAAAATCAGTCGATAAGACAACTGCGAGGCAGACTCCTTGGCACGGCTCGCATCTTCGATAAAATCAGAGAACCCCAGAATGGTCCCTCTAATCTGCCTCGAGAAGAAAAGAGCGGGAGAACTCGAAGTAAAATTATTGGATGAGGAAGACAAAGCCTCGTGTGGATACAGCCAATTAAGAAATACTTGGAAACATGGGAGACACCCGAGGACAAAAGAAAGCCACACAGTACCCTTCCTAAGAGATGTTTAGCGGGATAAAGAATAAGGTGATTATGTACTCAGGGAAATTCACGCGGGCATCTGTGGGAGTCACGCCGGAGGACAATCAATGGCCTTTAAAGCTTTAAGGCAAGGGTTCTATTGGCCAACTATGCATCAGGACGGCATGAGAGTAGCCCGGAAATGTGAAGGATGCCAGAAGAATGCCAATATCCACCACCAGCCAGCAGAGCAGTTAACCACCTTGTCCAGTCTCTGGCCATTCGCTCAGTGGGGGCTAGATATCATCGGACCAATACCAAAGGGACATGGACAGGCGAAGTATACCATTGTGGCTATAGACTATTTCACCAAATGGGTGGAGGCCGAACCCCTATCCACCATCACAGAGAAGAAGGCCACAGAGTTTTTGAAGAAGAATATTATCTGCAGGTTCGGAATCCCACGGGCTGTCGTCACCGACAACGGAAAACAGTTCGATAGCAAGGTGTTAGTGTTCCTAGAACATGCCAAGGATCTAATAAGCATGAAAACCTGTTCATAAATTCATTATAAGTTACGGAATTACTTACATTGAATGGATTTGAGCTTTTAAAATTTTGAGAAGAAGATCTCCAATATCCTTCCTTTGTTGATTCCAAGCTTTGAGTCGGTTTCCAAGATCCTTCCTTTGTTGATTCCAATCTTTGATTTGTGAATGAAGATCTCCAAGATCCAAGCTTTGAGTGATGATTCCAACCCTTGAGTTAGTTTCCCTATCACCTTAGTTGATTCCATGAAGTGATAGCTAACTTGATTTTGCCACAAAATCAAAGAGAAAAGGGAGACCATATTCACGCCCATTTGGAGGATATTAGGGTTTCATTTTGTTCCAAGTGTGTTTTGTGTGAAGCATACACGAATGAGAGAGAGAGAAGGGTTTTGGTAAAAGCCAATTTACCCTTTTCACCTAAACAAGGTGGTTGGGTAAATGGTTTTGCCAAAACCATTCCAAGGTGGTCGGAAAGTGGATGGTATGGCATAAATGCCAACCACTCTCCCAACTACCACATTTAACGTGGGCCCCACATTTGAATTCAAAATTCAAATGTCTCTACGAACATTTGCCGCGGCTCGGATCCGTTTAATCCGATTAAACAAATTCTCGCTAAATAATTAAATCTAATTTAATTAAATAACGATTCTTCGCAAATATATTACGAATGTCGTCTACGAATTAATTCTAAATTAATTCGTTCGTTCATATTAAAGTCCGACTTTAATTTCGTAACGAAATCCAATTCATATTAATATATCTGATATATTAATTTTAGCCCATACGAATAAATTGAATAGAAAAATCAAATTTAACTATTAAATTTATTCTACCGATTAATTCCAAATTAATCGCGTTCTCTCTCTTCCGAACACATTTAATCCCAGATTAAATAATACCTCAATTAATCCCAGATTAATTTTCTCCATCTTAATTAATCCCAGATTAATTCTCTCTCTTAATTAATCCCAGATTAATTCTAATTCGAGTCAACTGTCATCGGTGAATCTTTGGGAAGCGACCCAAGAGATCCCTGGATATGTTGGTAGTAAATACGGTCATCGGATTATCCGAATACGTGCGTACCTCGTACCACGTGCTTACCGATTTACAAGACATGGTTGGCTTCTAGCAAAGCACCGTGCCTACCCAATTCTCCAGAAATATTCTTACTGGAATATATAATCTATGTCAGGTATGGTATACATAGTATTGCGTATTGCGATCCAGTATCTAATGTCACGTGCTAGGCCTGGGGCTGGAATGTGTCTGCCCCGTACGAAGCACATGTCGGATGTCTGGTAACTAGTCTCTATTATCGGATATACATGACCTAGTCATAATATCCCGATGACTGCAGTACTTAAGAACACTAGTACTGTATCCTACGTGACATCATCTCCAATATGACTGGAGTGATACTTCCGTCTTGACATCACACCCAATACACTATGATTCTCAATATACCCAGCAGAGGCGTACACAGAACCGGTTAAAGCCCTGGACGACCAAAACTAAAGCATACCTATTGTCGCAAGTATTAGCGATGCAAGTCTCAGGTTAAGACCAAATACACCTACCCTGATATCGGACTTCCATAGACACATAGTCATACTACCAATGGAATTCTGAGGGGTCTATCCATAGCGAAGCTGTTTCCGTACCATCGGTAAACACAACCTCCTATCACACTTGCATAAGTATCCAATACTTAAATATATGAGAACTATGTCGTTGTGCTCCCACAACGTGCACAAGTGCAATACTAGTCTATTCCGCATTATCGTTGTCCAGTCTCGATAATACTACGACTAGGGATATTAATGATTAATCCTTCGAGGACTGATACTGTCTCATATCATCTCAATCCAGGAACTAATCATAGGGACCTCCTATCATTTATACATCTAGGTGATCTAATCAGAAATGATAAGAGCGCAATCTTCTTGTCACATAGTTAATTTGTACAACAACACCATGATCTGTATAAATAGTGACGCTATGGGTCATAACTATCCAACAATCTCCCACTTGGCCTATAGCCAGTCACTCGAGTGTCTTACACCCGAACTATGTACGGTTCGCTCAAATTGCTGAGGAAAGGCTTTCGTCAGCGAATTTGTATGATTATCGTCTGATGCAATTTATTCGATCATCACATCGCCATGATGTATGATCGGAACGAATCAGATAAATAGTCGAAGTATATATCTGGATCGTTGATGAGACCATTAATTCTTTATTCTGCGCTGTAGCCTAGCTCGGTTGCTAACAGAACTATATCTAATCTAATTAGATTTGTTAGTGACCCAGATGGCTTCTATTGCTACCTCAGCCGCAGAAATAACCCGCATTTGTTATTTATTCGGCAACAGCATCTTGCTTGAAAGATTTCCAGCTCACTGTACCGTTATTCAAACTGTATAGTACCGTTGTTACGACTTTTAGTCGCTTAATCGGTTAGGAAACTTGCAACAGTGATCCCAGTCACTTCAAGTTCTCCATCTCCATAGTTTAAGACATCATCCTTAGTTCTCTAACATACTAACAGATGTTCTTATTATCAATCCAGTGACTATCACTTGGATTAACCTGTTTGTGACTCCATATGCTCAAATCGTATGAGACACCAGGTCACGTACATTTTTCAATGTACGAGTTATCAGAGAGTGTTAACAACTTTAAATCTATCCCAGTAGATCTTTATTCCTAGAATAAAGGTTGTTTCTCCCAAGAATTCTACGAAGTGTTTTCATGAAAGCCAAGCTTTCACCGATTATAATATGGGAATATCATTTCCAAGAAATGACATATCATCATTATTTAGGACATCATTGTCAGTGCGCTCCCACTAACCTCCTTATATACACAAGAATCATATGAGTTTTGAATCAAATCATAAACCATTATGATTATATCAAAATGATAGTTCCAAGAACTTGCTTCAATCCAAACATGGATCGAATAATCTGCAAACCTTGTTTGCTAGTTTTGGTACGACAAAACCGTCAGGATGTTATAAACATCCTCCAAAGAGGTTTCCGTTTAAGGAAATCGATTTTTGACGTTCAACGACCATATTTCATGAATGAAACATGCAGTATCAGCAAGTATTATCCAAATGGATTTATCCATGGCAACAGGTAAAAGGTTTCATTGTAATCAAAACAATGTTGATAACGATACCTTTCCACTACAAGCCTAGCTTAGTACGTTGGTATGCTGCCATCCACGTATGTCTTCCTTGAAGACTTATATAGTACTAATAGGCACAATGTCTTGCGGTACAACAACTAATGTCCAAACATAGTTGATATACATGGAATCCATTTCGGACTCATGGCACTTTGCCATAATAGGGAGTCGATACCTTGTATCACTTCCTCATACGTAGTCAATTCGTATTCCTCAATAAGATTGACATCTTTATGAGGTGAGATCAGAAACCCATACCCAGGTTGTTTTCTGACTCTCTCTGATCTACGCGGTTCTTGTGTATTAGAAGATTACTGGTACAGTTTCATCGTTGATGAACTGTTTGTGTTCCATTAAGGACTTGGTGCTTTGAATAGTATTACTCCTACTTTCATCGAGTTTTACTATCCTTCTATTTACCACTGCATATCGGTATTCCTCTTAGGAAAACCGCATGGCGAGCAACAATTAAAATTTTTCTCTTGTGAGATGTATAAGTACTATACTTTGGTTTCCCTAGGATAACCTACAATTGGCACTTGTCCAATTTGGGTTCTTGTTTGGTATCATCCAAACATATCCCCAACATCCCAAATTTTCAGGAGTGAGAAACCCAGTTTCTTTCCTGTTCATATCTAATATGAAATATGTTAAACAGATTTTCATGGAACCTTATTAAAATAAGTATTGCACTGTTAAATGCTTATCCCTTTAAAGGAAAATTGTAGCTCAGATGGACTCATGATTAACCTTATCATGTCCAACAAAATTTGGTTTCTCCGTTCAGACACACCGTCAAACTGACGTGTTCCAGGAGGAGTCCTCATTGAAAGAATACTATACTTTTTCAAGTATTTGAGAAACTTACTGCTTAAGTATTTTCATCATGGTAAAACCGTGATGGTTTTAATACTTTAGCCGATCTGTTTATCTATTTCGTGTCGAAACTCTAAATTTTCCGATTCGTGTTTCATAAGAAACACATAACCATAACGCGATGCCACATCCGTAAAGGTCAAGAAACATTCATTTCCACATTTAGCCTAGCTAGACATGGCCCCACTTACGTCACTATGAACGAGGGCTAACAGATTGATGGCACTTACACTTTTACCAAGTAAAAGGTATTTTAGGTATTTTACCTAATAAACTAGATTCGTAGACATCATTTGAATGGAATCAAATCCGTCCTAATATGCACTCTTCAAAAGTGTGGATATACGAGTCTTGTTTAATGTGTCACAGACAACACTGCCACAAATAAGTCTTATCTGATCAAATCAGTTTGAGCTATTTTTTCGTCATATATATGTTTAAGATTTATTTATATTACAAATATAAATCATTTTACTCACTCTCTAATGTGTTTATCTCAATATCATCTTTATAAAATAAAACACTTTAGTGTTCTAAAATATAAAGGTATACCCACAACGTTTAAACCCTGATATGGAGATAAATGTTTCTAGTCAAACTAATTACATTATAACAATTTCCTATTTAAGTACACACCCGAAGGTAGTTTCCTAAACTTAGGTATCTACAGTAAAACAGAAACGCGACTTCGTCCCGTTTCCGACTCGCAATTAATCTCAATTGAAGTTCAGTATCCTGCTCATAGCAGATTCTGCACATCAATGCATATTTATGTATCACCTAGTATTTTAAAATCCAATTTTAATACTAGTAGTGAATATTTTTATGACAAACATATTTGAAGTCGGAGCCTTGCTCGTCTTCAATTCTTCATGTCTGCTTTGTCCATACGGCAGTCACGCTTCAGTGATCCCATTTGCAACAGTTTAAGCAGACATCTTGGGATAATGTCATTTGTCTTCCTAGAAGACAGTAATGATTTTGCCTTTGCCCTTTTCTATATCCCAGAAGCCTTTGGCCAAGCGTTGGGTTTCTAGAATTAGTAAGGTGCTGCCTTGCACTACTTGCCTTATTGAAACTTTGGCTTTATCTCATTGAGAATAGCCATTAACTCTCCAAGAGTTATTAATTGCAATTTATACTTCTAAGATCTAATAATAATCTATGATGATCCTTCAATTTCTTCATCATACTTTAAGGATCTAATCCTTAGTTCTGATTAGGAAATTAAGGAGTCCTTTTGACAAGTATAATGGATCAAGCACTAAAGTTATATCACACATGAATCTTCAAAATATCATGCTCTACTATTTGCTTAACTTTGGGCTTATGCCTAATATGTTATTTATCAAATAAAGTAACTTCTTAGTTTTCGGGACTATCTTGAAATTTATTCCCAATTTGAAAATTAAAGTCATTTAAACACATTTTCACTAGGATTATGTTTTAAACACATAAATCTTTTTAATTATCTTGATTCTAATAGTCCAACTATTTAATCAACGATTTCAGGTACTATTTAATATAATGATTACTATAGTCCAACTATATAATCATATGTATACTTCTATTGGTTAATATCAAATATATATTGATTACTATAATCCAATTATATAGTCAAACTATAAATGAAGTAGTTTGAATACAGTCCAACTGTTTATTAAAAACAACAATTAAATATTAGTCCAACTAATAAATAATATATATTTGACGAATGATATTTGATTGAGCGCGTATGGCAAGTAATTAAACGAATATTGCAAATTTAATTCTCCCTCCCTCCACTATTTTTCGGCGAGCCTCTAACCCTCTGTTGAGTACTCGGAAACCTAGTTTCCTAGTGGCTAGGATCCCTGTTAAATAACACACAACTTTGACTTTGGCCAACAAGCTGTATGATATTTAACTAGGTAGATCTCTAAGATCAATTGGATCCCCATCCAATTCCTAGATCCAGTAGGTGGACATCCAAGTCCGAAACATATATCTATATATGCCAGTATATCGAATATATTACCTAACCTTTTTCCTCTGAATCAACTAAGGCCTTGGCTTTGGCACAACAAACTTAATGATCCCAGTTAAGCGGAACCCATTGACATGGAAAGCTTCGTAATCACGTCGATGGACAAGAAGTGATCTTGACTTTGGCCAACAAATCACAACTTGACAAGACACCGATATGGAACAAAGCTCTCATGATTCAAACACATCCGCAATTGACAAAGGTCTTGACTTTGGCCAACAAACCAATGCCAACTTTGGATCTTGAGTAAGAATCACTCACGGAAGGAAAAATGCTTAATATGTTTTGAGGGTTTTTCTCGCGTAAATTGGCAACCAATTTATTATCTTTGTTTAAGGTCTCATCATCATACACCCTTTAAACATGCATTCTAAATACATAATAAAGCGCGTATAAATAAATAATTAATAATGATATACGGATGGATATGTCACAAATTGTTCCTAGAACAAATCACTCATTTTCCTCTCCCCGGCTAGAACTATTCTAACTTCTACCCAATTACATAATACAATAAAGAAACCTCATTTACATTGAGGGTAATTGGTGAGAAGAGAAATACAATGAGAAATGAGATAAAAGGCTGGACACGCAGGTCCAATTAAATAAATTCTAAATTTATACAATTTCCAAAATTGCCCTCGCCCTTCTAATATCCATCTGATATACATTATTCATACAACACATTCATGTATTCATATAATCATGTTTTCAATCAACATCTAATCCAATTAATTAATCTTTGAATTAATGACCATCCAATGTTCAAACAATGATTTGATTTGCGTGAGTCAACTCGTTTAAGAATAAATACTCAAAGTAAGTATTCTTGAATTATATTGAACTACAACTTTAAATCCAATTTATTTGTATTCAATACTAATTCCAATTTAATTCCAAATTAAATATATACACTTACTTATAAGCCTTAAAGACTTGGATTCCAAATCCAATCTTAATGAGTCTCAAAGGCCCAATAACATCCAATGTCATTTTAATTAAAGTCCAATGAGCTTTTAATTAATTCTTAAGGCATGGGCTTTGGCCATAATGGATCAAACCCAAAATGCCAAGGCCCAATAGGAATCACCCATTGCCAACAAATCAATTTAGGCCCATTAGGCCCAATTAAATTCTTTAAAGGGTCAAGTGATATATTTGGAATTTATGGAATTTGGTTTGGGCCCAATTGGATCCAATCCAAAAGTCCAAAACCAAACTTAGTCAAACCAAGCCCATTAAGCCCAAATACATACTTTTAGCCCAATTAAATTAAAGGCTATAACATAATTATAATATTCCAAATATCACAATTATTTTAATTAAAGTGTATTAGCCATGATTAATTAATTAAACTCAATGTTTCCAAAATACCAATTAACTTAATTAATCATGCTTAATCCATCAATTTATGCTCAACACAAATTGAAGCCAAAACACATCATTTCATGCTCAACACAAATTGAATCCTAAATACATCATTTCATGCTCAACATGCTCTTTGATTTTAACATAAACTTTATTGACTTTGATTCCAATCCAATCAAACCAACAATCAACATTTAAACACATCATTTCATGTTACAAAAAAAAAAAAAATTGCAGTGGACTGCACTGTCAAATTCGGCCATACTAAGGAGAAATTAAAAATTTGATCCAATCAATTTTTCTCAAATATAATCATGCACAACTCTAAGTTAACATAATCTAAGCATGCTCAAAGCATCAATTTGAAGAAATCATGCTCAAAACACAAAAGCCCCAAATTTTAGTCTCATGAACCCTAAAATTTTCATGCTTAAAATTGGCTCTGATACCATTGTTAGTGTTCCTAGAACATGCCAAGGATCTAATAAGCATGAAAACATGTTCGTAAATTCATTATAAGTTGCGGAATTACTTACATTGAATGGATTTGAGCTTTTAAAATTTTGAGAAGAAGATCTCCAAGATCCTTCCTTTGTTGATTCCAAGCTTTGAGTTGGTTTCCAAGATCCTTCCTTTGTTGATTCCAAGATTTGATTTTAGAATGAAGATCTCCAAGATCCAAGCTTTGAGTGATGATTCCAACCCTTGAGTTAGTTTCCCTATCACCTTAGTTGATTCCATGAAGTGCTAGCTAACTTGATTTTGCCACAAAATCAAAGAGAAAATAGAGACCATATTCACGCCCATTTGGAGGATATTAGGGTTTCCATTTTGTTCCAAGTGTGTTTTGTGTGAAGCATACACGAATGAGAGAGAGAGAAGGGTTTTGGTAAAAGCCAATTTACCATTTTCACCTAAACAAGGTGGTTGGGTAAATGGTTTTGCCAAAACCATTCCAAGGTGGTTGGAAAGTGGATGGTATGGCATAAATGCCAACCACTCTCCCAACTACCACATTTAAAGTGGGCCCCACATTTGAATTCAAAATTCAAATGTCTCTACGAACATTTGCCACGGCTCGGATCCGTTTAATCCGATTAAACAAATTCTCATCGCTAAATAATTAAATCTAATTTAATTAAATAACGATGCCTCGCAAATATATACGAATGTCGTCTACGAATTAATTCTAAATTAATTCGTTCGTTCATATTAAAGTCTGACTTTAATTTCGTAAGAAATCCAATTCATATTAATATATCTGATATATTCATTTTAGCCCATACGAATAAATTGATAGAAAAATCAAATTAAATATTAAATTATTCTACGATTAATTCTAAAAATTAATCTCTCTCTCGTTCTCGTTCTCTTCCGAACATATTTAATCCCAGATTAAATAATACCTCAATTAATCCCAGATTATTTAATCCATCTTATTAATCCCAGATTAATTCTCTCTCTTAATTAATCCCAGATTAATTCTAATTCGAGTCAACTGTCATCGGTGAATCTTTGGGAAGCGACCCAAGAGATCCCTGGATATGTTGGCAGTAAATACGGTCATCGGATTATCCGAATACGTGCGTACCTCGTACCACATGCTACCAATTTACAAGACATGGTTGGCTTCTAGCAAAGCACCGTGCCTACCCAATTCTCCAGAAATATTCTTACTGGAATATATAATCTATGTCAGGTATAGTATACATAGTATTGCGTATTGCGATCCAGTATCTAATATCACGTGCTAGGTCTGGGGCTGGAATGTGTCTGCCCCGTACGAAGCACATGTCGGATGTCTGGTATGGTAACTAGTCTCTATTATCGGATATACATGACCTAGTCATAATATCCCGATGACTGCAGTACTTAAGAGCACTAGTATCGTATCCTACGTGACATCATCTCCACTATGACTGGAGTGATACTTCCGTCTTGACATCACACCCAATACACTATGATTCTCAATATACCCAGCAGAGGCGTACACAGAACCGGTTAAAGCCCTGGACGACCAAAACTAAAGCATACCGATTGTCGCAAGTATTAGCGATGCAAGTCTCAGGTTAAGACCAAATACACCTACCCTGATATCGGACTTCCATAGACACATAGTCATACTACCAATGGAATTCCGAGGGGTCTATCCAGAGCGAAGCTGTTTCCGCACCATCGGTAAACACAACCTCCTATCACACTTGCATAAGTATCCAATACTTAAATATATGAGAACTATGCCGTTGTGCTCCCACAACGCGCACAAGTGCAATACTAGCCTATTCCGCATTATCGATGTCCAGTCTCGATAATACTACGACTAGGGATATTTAATGATTAATCCTTCGAGGACTGATACTATCTCATATAATCTCAATCCAGGAACTAATCATAGGGACCTCCTATCATTTATACATCTAGGTGATCTAATCACAAATGATAAGAGCGCAAATCCTTGTCACATAGTTAATTTGTACAACAACACCATGATCTGTATAAATAGTGACGCTATGGGTCATAACTGTACAACATAAGGGATTCAGGAAACTCTGCGAAGACCTCTAGATCGCCTTTAGGTTCGCCTCACCAGCCCACCCCAAGTCAAACGGACAGGTTGAGGCGGCAAACAAAACCATCAATGCAAATCTTAAAGCTCGGCTCGGATCCTGCAAGAGCTTATGGGTCGAGGAATTGCCGGAAGTATTGTGGGCACACCGGACGACCTATAAAGATTCTACAGGGGAGACCCCGTTTTCCTTATCATACGGGTGTGAAGCAGTTATTCCAGCAGAGATCGGAATAACTACCCACAGGGTCCGTCATTTTGAGAGCGGAAAGAATGAAGAGCTTATCAGAAGCCACCTCGACCTGATCGAGGAAAAAAGATAGAAGTCAGCAATGAGGACAGCAGTTTATCAACAAAGGATGACCCGCTTCTACAACAAAAAAGTTTGAACTCCCACCTTTCTCCCAAGCGACCTGGTATTAAGAAGAGTCACTCTGAACACTCGAAGGCCGGAAGAAGGCTCATTAGGAGCCAAGTGGGAAGGGACCTATAAAATTGCAGAGGTGGTAAGGCCAGGGGTCTACATCGTAGAACATCTGGACTGCACGCGATTAAAGAAACCCTGGAAAACCGAGATGTTAAGAAAATACTTTCAGTAGACTTTTTTTTTTTTTGCAGCAACCCGACAAGGGGGTTAGGAGTTCAATGTAAAGCCTTTCTCGAAATGTCCCGCAGAGAGCTGTAAGAAGGGCAGTATGTCTCCGAATATGAATAAAACTTTCTCTTTTCAAAAATTCACCCACTATTCTAATTAAAATTGAAAGCCATATTCAAAATTTCGGGGACATACTCGATACGAAGGGATGATCAGAGGTCGAGGCATCAAACCCATGACATACCTGTTGGACAAAATGACCCATAGCGTCACTATTTGCACAGATTGTGTTGTTGTAGCAAATTAACTATGTGACAAAGAAATTGCACTCTCATCATTTGTGATTAGATCACCATAGATATATAAATGAAGAGAGGTCCCCATGATTAGTACCTGGACTGAGAATGATATGAGAC
>SKCR01012378.1:0-12723 GCA_019454045.1 Zanthoxylum bungeanum
TTCATCAACAGATTTGCGGTGTTTCATCTGATGCTATTTATTCGATCATCACATCGCCACGATGTATGATCCGAACGAATCAGATGAATATTTGAGTATATATCTGGATCGTTGATGAGACCATTAATTCTTTAGCCTGTGCTGTAGCCTAGCTCAGCTGCTAACAGAACTAATCCTAATCTAATTATGATTATTATAGATCCAAATGGCTTCTATTGGTGCCTCAACTGTAGCAATAACCCGCTTTTGTTGTTTATTCGGCAACAGTATCATGCTTGGAAGATTTCCAGCTCACTGTTCCGTTATTCAAACTATATAGTACCTTTATTACGACTTATAGTTGTTTTCTCTCGTTAGGAAACTTGCAGCAGTGAACCCAGTTACTTCAAGTTCTCCTTCTTCATAGTATAAGAAAGCATCATTAGTTCATTTAAGATACTAAAGGATGTTCTTAACATCAATCCAGTGACAATCATTTCGATTGGCCTGATTGTGACTCCATATGCTCAAAGCATATGAGACACCAGTCGTGTACATTTATTTTAATGTACGAGTTCTCGGAGAGTGCCAAAAACTTTTAGATCTATCCCAGTAGATCCTTATTCCTAGAATAAAGGTTATCTCTCCCAAGAATTCTACGGAGAATTTTCATGAAAGCCAAGCTTTCAAAGACTGTATTATGGGAATATCATTTCTAAGAAATGACATATCATCATTTTAGGACAAGCATTGTCAGTGCGCTCCCCTAACCTCCTTATATACACAAGAATCATATTTCATTTTGAATTAAATCATATACCATTATGATTACATCAAAATGATAGTTCCAAGAACCCAATGCTTGCTTCAATCCATACATGAATCGAATTAACTTGCAAACCTTGTTTGCTTGTTTTAGTATGACAAAACCGTCAGGATGTTGTAAACATCCTCCAAAAGGTTTCCGTTTAAGGAAAGCGATTTTGATGTTCAGCTGCCACATTTCATAAATGAAACATGCAGCATCAGCAAGCATTATCCAAATGGATTTAACCATGGCAACGAGTAAAAGGTTTCGTCGTAATCGACATAATGTTGATAACGATTCCTTTTCGCTACAAGCCTAGCTTTGTACGTTTTTATGTTGCCTTCCATGTATGTCTTCCTTGAAGACTTATATAGTACCAATGGGCACATTGCCTTTCGGTACATCCACCAGTGTCCAAACTTGGTTGGTATACATGGAATCCATTTCGGACTTCATGACACTTTGCCATAATAGGGAGTCAATACCTTGTATCACTTCCTCATACGTAGTCAGTTTGTGTTCCTCAATAAGATTGACATCTTAAACGAGGTGAGATCAGAAACCCATACCTCCCAGGTTGTTTTCTGATTCTCTCCGACTTACGTGGTTTTGTGTGTATTCGAAGATTATTGGTATAGTTTCATTCTCGATGAACTGTTTGTGTTCCATTAAGGAATCGGTGCTAGGAATAGTATTACTCTGATTTTCATCGAGTTTTACTTTCCTCCCACTTACCACTGCATATCGGTATTCCTCTTAGGAAAACCGCATGGCGAGCAACAATTACATTGTTCTCTTGTGAGTTGTATAAGTACTATACTTTTGGTTTCCCTAGGATAACCTACAACTTAGGCATTTATCCGATTTGAGTTATAGTTTGGTATCATCCAAACGTATGCCCAGTGACCGGCGTAAACACACACGTATAACGCAAGCGCACGTATCGTTCAAGTAGTATAAAAATATCGATCCCGATCCACGAGACTTATTCCTACTGTTGTTATTAATTATTGAATCTATTTATTTACAAATATCTAATTGAGGGAGAAGTGAGATGATTGCTTGAATGATTTGATTTGTAGATTTGCTAAATAAAATAAAAAGATAAAAAGACAAAAGAAATACTAAGGAAAATAAAAGACTCAAAGATCTAGGGTTGTGAATCTTTCTAATATCTTTAAAAGATGAAGTGATTATTTTAAGTTTGTGTAATAAATCAGTTTACTAACCTGGAACACGAATTTATGTGAAAGCATCTGTCGATGGTCAGACACAAATACCCAGTTTAATCCAATTTAACCATATGTCTATGTCAACCAAATTATCTGGATTCATTAAGTTTAAGTTCTAATTATGGCTACCCCCGCCCGACAGGTATATGTCTATCATGTAAGGAAATCTATTAAAGGGTTATCTATCCTCAAGGAAGATCGTGGGCTATTAAGTCTAAGGCTAAAACCTAAAATCCCTATGTCTAGTTCATTTTAGATTTACCACATCAATCTTATTGGTGATCAAACAACAAGAAGCATTTAAGACTTAATAAGTAAACCTTTAAATTACTCAAATTATAAAATGACCTCTTATAAACCGAGGATATTAGATTTCATCACAACCTAGAAAACTAACTTAGTTATAACACATAATTAGGACTAGTAAAAAGACATAAAAATTACTAAAAAGTAAATGAAGAAAAATAAATAAAATGCTAAGGAAAAGGAATTAACTTCTTCTATTTACTATTTAGATATCTCCCATAAAATAATATATAATCTTGTGATAATTTTACCAACCAGCCATATAGGCGGTAACCTGATTAAGTCAAATTAAGATAAACCAGCCATAAAGGTGGAACAAGAAATAAACCAGCCATAAAGGCGGAACAATAATTAAACCAACCGACCAGTATGGTGGTATCCTCATTAAGTCAGGTTTAACCAGATTAAATTAAATAATCAACCGACCAGTATGGCGGTATCCTCATTAAGTCAGGTTTTAAATAGTTTATATATTATATTTTAGGGAGATTAATCTAAATAGCAATAGTAAAAGAATTACCTTTTTACCTCAGCATGGAAAAGTTACCTTCGCATAGTAAAATGGTAAAAAGTAAAAATAAAATTACTATTCAAAAAAATAGAATTACTATTATTACTACTTCAGAACTTAATTAAAACTAACTATAAACTGAAATTAAAAGAAATTAAGAAGAAAACTCTCTATTTACATCAGAGGATTTCAAGAAAAAGGTACATTTGAAACTGAAATTTGAAGCTGAATTTATAGGCCCCGGTTGACCTTGGGCGTCGCGACGCCAAGGGCTTTGGCGTCGCTACGCGATGATGTGGCGCAACCTTATTGGTTGCTTGGCATCTCACCGGACACGTGGCAGGGCGGCTAAAAAATTTCGGCTCGTTGAATTTTTGACACGTGGCAAGGCGGCTGGCTGAAGTCGGCTCGTTGAATTTTTGACACGTGTCATGCGGCGCACGTTAGCAGATCGCTTGTGATGATGACACGTGGCACGGCGCATGTTAGCAAAGTCAAACTTTTCAAATTCTGACCCATTGACCCGGCGCACGTTAGCAGCAGCTTGGTGCACGTTAGGCGTCGCGATGCGAAAAATTACAAAAATGCCATTTTTGCCAATTTTCACAGGTTTGCTCCAAATCACCTCCAGAATGTCCTGAAACTTTATTTATCTACAAAATAACACAAAACACATCAAAATATTCACAAAACTCGAGAAACTATACAAAATATTAAGTTAAATGAGTGGGAAATAGTGATACATTTACCACTCATCACACCCCCAAACCTAACATTTTGCTAGTCCTCGAGCAAAATAAAATAACAAAATAAAATTTATGCCACTTTCGTAGGGATCACGGTTGCATTTAGCGTATGCAACAAGCCTTTAAACCCCTAGGTGTCCCTAGTGGACGAGTTGTAGTCTCGTGAGGGTTTACAGCAATGATACCCACAAACATTTTACAAAAGTAAAACTAATGCACACAAAAGAAAAAAGACAAGTGAAAAAGAGAATAAAGATGTTAGTGACTAATCAGGTGAAACTTCTATTCCAAGTTACTAGTTGTTTTGTTTCTTTCTAAATTACTGAATAAGTAAATTCTCTTCTTTTGATTTTTTACTATTCTCTATATACACAGCCAACAAAATACTAAACAACTCATTTTTTCACACAACAGTCATAAGTGCAGTTGATAAGAGAGTAATATTTTTGTCCTAAAGTTCTATCAGATTTCACACCTTTTTGTAGCAATGGAATAATTTTTCTGATTTTTCTGATTTTTTTCTTTGATTTTTTCTCTATTTTTTTTATTTATATACAATATCTTCCATCTATGTAACGAGCTTTGGGTCGGTGGCTCCCAAACCAGTTGGCTTTAGGGCACCAGGTGTTAAAACACCTCTACGGACTTAATCACACAGACTTCAGATATATATATTTTTGTAGCATCCTTTTGATCCATGTAGCGAGTGTTGGGCCAGTGACTCCCAAACCAGTTGGTTTTAGGGCACTAGATGTTAAAACACCCTTACAGACTTAATAACTGGATCTCAGATTTTTTTTTTCATTCCATCACTTTTTGAGATGATTCCTCCAAATGAACTAGAGCACTGAATATTACAAACTTTTCAATTTTAGCTTATGTCCGTATTTTACCATGTATGTTGACAATACCTTCGAACTGAGCATATGAAGATCCACTTTAGTCAGTTTTATGGAGAATTCACAAATTAAATGAGATAAACAAAAATTAACTTGTTTCGAAAATATGGTTTTAAGATATGTCTCAGGAGTGAAAACTCCTTACTCAGCCATCTTTTACCAAATTTTACCATGATTAGTCAAATAAAAATGCAAAATATTTTTGTAATTTTTGAAAAATTTTCAATTTTTTTTTGTATTTTTCGAAAAATTTTGGACTAAAAAAAAAATAACACACAAACTAAAAACAAGGTAGATTTCCCGTTGTAGATTCCCCAGAGGGAGGGTGGAGCGAGGCTCTCTTAAGTACCCCAAGCCTCTAAGGCTCTTATCGCTTGGTGTCAGGAATAAACAACGAGTCCTCCACATTAGTCTATCACAATAAGCTATGGGTGAATGATTATCTAGGTTCCTTCACAACTTTTCCTTATAGAAAGGTAGTGAGTGAAGGAAGACACCAACCATCACCTACTCCCTAAACAGTAGAAGAAGAGTTTAGAAGATAATACCTGGTTAGCTGAAATTCTACAGGAAATTAAAGGTTAAGATCCAGATTAACACGACGCCTCTTACCATGATCGTCCTCGGACGAATTTATCTTTGAAAGGATAGGGTCAACTTGTGGTTCATAGGCTAAGAGTTGGTCTATTAGATCCGGAGCAGTTATGGCAGTAAGAGTAGTTCTTTCAAAGGTTTTGACATGAACCCATTTCTCCGGGCATCATCAAGAACACACAAGGAAAATCATAAAATCCATCAACGTTAAACAGTCCAATTGGTTTCTGGTGTATGTTCAGGTTTGCCAAGATAGAACTATAAAAATTTCCTCCAATGTACCCAAGCCACCTGGCAAAGCGATAAAACCATCAGAACGGTTAATCATTTCTACCAATCGCTCGGACATACCTGGCACGATCAGTTCCTCTCCGTTTGATGATTCAATAAGATTTGCTTCTACCAAGGGTTTTGGGATGATTCCCAAAACATGACTGCCTCCTTCCTGTACAGCCTTTGAAACGATCCCCATTAGTCCAAGATTTCCTCCGCCATATATTAAGTGCATATTCATTGTAGCTAAGACTCGACCCAATTCCTTGGCTACTTCTACGTATTGTGGTTTAGTACCAACACTACTATCGCAAAACACACAGATGTTTTCAACTCGTCTTCTTGAAGTGGCTTCCATGTTTTATGTATTTCTTTCTCAAATCAGGATGCCTTCCAAAGTACAATGACGAGCTGAATTTATAGTACCTGAAAAGGGTGAGTAATAATAGCACTAGTTTCTTCCAAAGGAAGCTTGTTTAGCTAAACAACAAAAGAAATCGTGAAAGGTCAAAAAGTCTGGATCTTGTCTACAAAAATAAAGATAATTACAACAGAAAAGCGAATCAAAGCAATAATTAAGGCAACATAATTGTGTACGCAATACGCCACTTGCTAGTATAAATTCATTATGATGCGTCTCAAGAATTAATTCTTTACTCAGCCATCGCTAATGAATTGGTTCTCATCTTTATGATTGCCAAACATCATTCCTTCTGTCTTAAAATGCTCCGTTTGTGCTTTTCCCTGCAAAACAACACACAAAATTAAAAACTCTACAACATGTATACACAAAATATGAAAACAAAAATCATAACAAATTGCATGGGTTGCCTCTCTGCTAGCGCTAAATTTTACGTCTTCAGCCAGACGTGACTGAAATCTATCTGTCAAGGAGGTTTCAACGTCGTTTGGATGTCCTATTAAAGACAATCCTGTGAGCGTTGCTTTTGAAGGGTCTCTTCCAACGGTAAAGTGGCAAAAAGAGTTTTGTCCCATTCAGTGCTTGTGCAACCTTTTTGATCTTTGTTGCTCCATTGGTTCCTAAAAAGAAAGAAAGAAAATCAGGAGGTCTCGTATGGTGCTTGACTTGGAATGGAAGTTCTATTCTGTCAAGCTTCTTGGTGATATCTCTGATTTGTACTCCCCGATACAGCGATTTTTCTCCTGAATGCTCTAAATTTTCAATTTGGTCAGACATTTGCTCCTCCATTTGCTCTGCTTCTTGCTCCACCTTTTCTTCATAGATGAATTTTAGGATTTCTGTATTCAGCTCTTCATCTGTCATATGTGAAATACATTTTTCAAAATTGTCAACCTGAGGATGAAAAGAAATGTCAGATTTTAGGTCTTCATCCTCTGATATGACTGGAATGGATGGTTTATGAAG
The DNA here is from genome assembly GCA_019454045.1 of Zanthoxylum bungeanum. Taxonomy (NCBI): domain Eukaryota; kingdom Viridiplantae; phylum Streptophyta; class Magnoliopsida; order Sapindales; family Rutaceae; genus Zanthoxylum; species Zanthoxylum bungeanum. Next base: position 6,736 of record SKCR01012378.1, read on the forward strand.
ATTTTCTTCAAACATCATTGCAAAGCATGCTCCAAGATCTTCATTCTGAGGATGGAAAGTTTCATCCTTCCTTGTTGGTGCAGTTTGTACAAAAAGCTCAGTTTCTTCATCCTCGTCAGAGTCAGAATAATAAAAATCAAATTGAGACTTTGTTGGTGCAGACTCCTGAACTGATACCTCTGATTCTTGATACTGCTCAGCCTCGTCCTCTATTATGATGTCATGATGAATCTCATGATATTGAAAGGCTTCTTCAGTAGTATTTGAATTTGTGCCGTGAGAAATGTGATTCAGGTTATCTGTTAATTATCTAACTTGATCTGTCATCCTCTGTATAGACGCCGCTTGACTCTGAATTTTTACATCAAATTGAGCTTCTCGTTTCTCGAGCCAATCTTTGAGCATGTCATTCAACTGATCTTTCTCTGATGGATCTGGTTCTTGATGAAGATCGTAGATGGATGGTGGATAAGATGGAAAATGTGATGATTCTTCGTACCTTGAATGATTCCAATAATTCTGCCACTCTGAAAGGTATATACATTGATACCGTGTGGTTACCATCACAAATTACACATATCCCCATTTCGTTTTGATGAGCAAATGTAGAATTGCTTGGGTCTGAATTCCAGTGATAATTGTTGGGCTGGACAACAGGCCTCAGAAAACTAGACTATTGCTCTCCCGATTTGGGTGTATCTATTTCTAGTAAGGCTCGTAATTTTTCAAAATGTTCCATTTTTTCAATCACCTGAAAAGGAAGAAATAAAAATTACAGATAAAAATCAAAGAAAATTAGATACAAGTAAATTAGATAGCTTCAAAATTAATAACTCAAGAAAAATAAGTCCCCGGCAACGGCGCCAAAAACTAGACGGCGTAAACACACACGTATAATGCAAGCACACGTATCATTCAAGTAGTATAAAAATATCGATCCCACGAGGACTTAATTCCTACTTTTGTTATTAATTATTGATCTATTTATTTACAAATATCTAATTGAGGGAGAAGTGAATGATTGCTTGAATGATTTGATATGTAGATTTGCTAATAAATAAAAAGATAAAAAGACAAAAGAAAATACTAAGGAAAATAAAAGACTCAAAGATCTAGGGTTGTGAATCTTTCTAATATCTTTAAAAAGATGAAGTGATTATTTTAAGTTTGTGTAATAAATCAGTTTACTAACCTGGAACACGAATTTATGTGAAAGCATCTGTCGATGGTCAGACACAAATACCCAGTTTAATCCAATTGAACCATATGTCTATGTCAACCAATTATCTGGATTCATTAAGTTTAAGTTCTAATTATGGCTACCCCCGCCCAACAGGTATATGTCTATCCTGTAAGGAAATCTATTAAAGGGTTATCTATCCTCAGGGAAGATCGTGGGCTATTAAGTCTAAGGCTGAAACCTAAAATCCCTATGTCTAGTTCATTTTAGATTTACCACATCAATCTTATTGGTGATCAAACAACAAGAAGCATTTAAGATTTAATAAGTAAACCTTTAAATTACTCAAATTATAAAATGACCTCTTATAAACCGGTGATATTAGATTTCATCACAACCTAGAAAACTAACTTAGTTATAACACATAATTAGAACTAGTAAAAAGACATAAAAATTACTTAAAAAGTAAATGAAGAAAAATAAATAAAATGCTAAGGAAAAAAGAATTAACTTCTACTATTTACTATTTAGATATCTCCCATAAAATAATATAATCTTGTGATAATTTTACCAACCAGCCATATAGGCGGTAACCTGATTAAGTCAAATTAAGATAAACCAGCCATAAATGTGGAACAAGAAATATACCAGCCATAAAGGCGGAACAATAATTAAACCAACCGACCAGTATGGCGGTATCCTCATTAAGTCAGGTTTAACCAGATTAAATTAAATAACCAACCGACCAGTATGGCGGTATCCTCATTAAGTCAGGTTTTAAATAGTTTATATATTATATTTTAAGGAGATTAATCTAAATAGCAATAGTAAAAGAATTACTTTTCTTTTCCTCAGCATGGAAAAGTTACCTCCGTATATAGTAAAACAATAAAAAGTAAAAATAAAATTACTATTCAAAAAATAGAATTACTATTATTACTTCAGAACTTAATTAAAACTAACTACAAAAATGAAATTAAAAGAAACTAAGAAGAAAACTCTCTATTTACATCAGAGGATTTCAAGGAAAATGTACATTTGAAACTGAAATTTGTAGCTGAATTTATAGGCCCCGGTAGACCTTGGGCGTCGCGACGCCAAGGGCTTTGGCGTCGTTACGCGATGACGTGGCGCAACCTTATTGGTTGCTTGGCATCTCACCAGACACGTGGCAGGGCGGCTGAAAAATTTCGGCTCGTTGAATTTTTGACACGTGGCAAGGCGGCTGGCTGAAGTCGGCTTGTTGAATTTTTGACACGTGGCATGCGGCGCACGTTAGCAGATCGCTTGTGATGATGACACGTGGCACGGCGCATGTTAGCAAAGTCAAACTTTTCAAATTCTGACCCTTGACCCGGCGCACGTTAGCAGCAGCTTGGTGCACGTTAGGCGTTGCGACGCGAAAAATTACAAAAATGCCCTTTTTGCCAATTTTCACAGTTTTGCTCCAAATCACCTCCAGAATGTCCTGAAACTTTATTTATCTACAAAATAACACAAAACACATCAAAATATTCACAAAACTCAAGAAACTATACAAAATATTAAGTTAAATGAGTGGGAAATAGTGATACATTTACCACTCATCACCCAGCATTCTCAAATCACCAGGAATGAGAAAACTCGGTTTCTTTCCTGTTCATATCTAATATGAAGTCTGTCAAACAGATTTTTATGGAACCTTATTCAAAATAAGTTTTGCACTGATAATGTGTATCCTTTGAAGGAAATGGTAGCTCAGAGCGACTCATGATTAACCTTTTCATGTCCAACAAAATTTGGTTTCTCAGTTCGGACACACCGTCAAACTAAGGTGTTCCGGGAGGAGTCCACTATGAAAGAATACTATACTTTTTCAGGTATTCGAGAAACTTATTACTTCAGTATTTTTCATCACGGTCTAACCGTGACGGTTTTAATACTATAGCCGGTCTGTTTGTCTACTTCGTGTCGAAACTCTTTGATTTCATCAAAAGTTTCTGATTCGTGTTTCATAAGAAACACATAACCATAATGTGATGCCACATCCGTAAAGGTCACGAAACATTCATATCCACCTCTAGCCTAGCTAGACATGGGCCCACTTACGTCACTTTGAACGAGGTCTTACAGATCTGTGGCATTTGCACTTTTACCAAGTAAATAAGTATTTCAGGCACTTTGCCTAATAAACTAGATTCGTAGACATTATTTGAATAGAATCAAATCCGTCCTAGTATCCACTCTTCGAAAGTGTGGATATATGAGTCTTGTTAATTGTGTCACAGACAACAATGCCACAAATAAGGCTCATCTGATTAATTCAGTTTGAGCTATTTGTTTGTCATGTCATATGTTCGAGATTCATTTATATTCAAAATATAATACTGTTATTCACATCTAATGTGTTTATCTCAATATCATATTTATAAAATAAAACACTTTAGTGTTCTAGAATATAAAGGTATACCCGCAACGGGTTAAACCCTGATATAGAGATAATGTTTCTAGTCAAACTAGTTACATTGTAACAGTTTCCTAATTTAAGTACACACCCGAAAGGTAGTTCCTAAACTTAGGTTTCTACGGTTAAAACAGCGACTTTCGTCCCGTTTCTGATTCGTAGGTAAATCTCAACTGAAGTCAGTATCCTGCTTGTCAGCAGATTATGCACATCAGTACATATTTATGTACCACACTTAGTATCAAAAATCCAATTTTAATACTAGTAGCGAACATGTTTATGACAAACATATTTGACGTCGGAACCTTGCCCGTCTTCAATTCCTTCATGTCTGCCTTGTCCATACGGCAGTCATGCTTCCAGTGACCCCGTTGCGACAGTTTAGGCAGATATTTTGGGATATGTTCTATGTCTTCCCAGAAGATTATAATGATTTTGCCTTTGCCCATTTTCCACACCCTACAAGCCTTTGGCCAGCCTTGGCCTTCTGGGACGAGTCGAAGTAAGATGCGTCTTGCGCTTCTTGCCCTTTTGCAAACTCTGGCTTTGCCTCATTGAGTATAGCAATTAACTCTCCAAGAGTTTTCTATTGAAATTTGTACTTCTAAGATCTAATGATAGATCTATAAAGATCCTTCAATTTCATTGTCATAATATAAGGATCTAATCCTTAGTTCTGATTAAGAAATTAAGGAGTATTTGCGGCAAGCATAATAGATTAAGCACTAAAGTTATCATCACATGAATATTCCAAATATCATGTTCTACTATTTTCTCAACTCCGGGCTTAGGCTCGAGACGTCACTCTATCAAATAAAGTAACTTTTCGGTCACTCAGGACTATCCTGAGATTTTATTCCCAATCTGAAAATTAAAGCCGTTTAAAGACATTTTCACCCAGGATTACGTTTTAAACACTAATCTTTCAGTTATCTTGATTCCATAGTCCAACTATCGAATCAACGATTTTAGGTACTATTGATTATAATGATTACTATAGTCCAACTATATAATCAACTATAATTAATAGGTTAAATTCAATTATATTGATTACTATAATCCAATTTTATAATTAACTATAATTGAAGTAGTTTGAATACAGTCCAACTGTTTAATTTAAAACAACATTAAATATTAGTCCAACTATATATTAATTTATTTGACAAAATATTGAAATTAGCGCGTATTGGCAAGTAACTAAACGAATATTGCAAATTTAATACTTGCCTCACACTATTTTTCGGCGAGCCTCTAACCCTCTGTGGAGTACTCGGGAAACCTTGTTTCCTAGTGGGCTAGGATCCCGTTAAATAACACACAATCTTGACTTTGGCCAACAAATGTAAATGATAATAAATAGGTAGATCTCTAAGATCAATTGGATCCCATCCAATTCATAGATCCAGTAGGTGGACATCCAAGTCCGAAACATATATTTATATATGCCAATATATCCAATATATTCCCTAACCTTTTTCCTCTGAATTAACTAAGTCTTGGCTTTGGCACAAAAAAACTTAATGATCCCAGATAAGCGGAACCCATTGACTTTGGAAAGCTTCGTAATCGATGTCGATGGACAAGAAGTGATCTTGACTTTGGCCAACAAATCACAACTTGGAAAAGACACCGATATGGAACAAAGACTTCATGATTCAAACACATCCGCGACGGACAAAGGTCTTGACTTTGGCCAACAAACCAGTGCCAATCTTGGATCTTGAGTAAGAATCACTCAATGGAAGGAAAAATGCTTAATATGTGTTGAGGGTTTTTCGTGTAATTGGCAACCAATTAATTATCTTTGTTAGGTCTTATCATCATACACCCTTAAAAATGCATTCTAAAAACATAATAAGGCGCGTATAAATAAAATAATAATAATATGCGGATGGATATTTAAACACATTGTTCCTAGAACAAAACACTCCATTTCCTCTCTCTCCCCTAGCACAAGTATTACTTCTACCCGATTACATAACACTTCTAAAGAATCCTCATTTACATTGAGGGGAATAGATGAGAAGAAATACAAAGAGTCGAGAAGTAATAGGCTGGACACGCAGGTCCAATTTAGTAAATTCTAAATTTATTACAACAATTTCCAAATTTGGTTGGCATACATGGAATCCATCTCGGACTTCATGGCATCTTGCCATAAAGCGGAATCAATATTCTGTATTTCTTCCTCAAACGTAGTCGGTTCATTATCCTCAATAAGATTAATATCTACATGAGGCGAGATCAGGAATCCATACCTCTCAGGTACTGTCCTGACTCTCTCCGACCTACGCGGTCTTTGTGTATATGAAGATTGTGGTACAGACTCATCCTGGATGGTCTGTTTATGTTCCGTCGTTGATTC
>SKCR01012379.1:0-12993 GCA_019454045.1 Zanthoxylum bungeanum
TGACGTGACTCTTTTATTAAGCAATTCAATAACATCTAATAAGTATTTTAGAGTTGCTCTAAGTATTCCCGAGTCTTTTAATCATCTTATTATCGATATTAATTTCATTCTTATAATCCAGCAAACTACCACAGGCATTTTTATCTTAATAATCGCATAAACCCGAGAGTGAAATCAAAGCTAAAAGATCTCCAAAATTACATTACAGGTCCTTCATGTATCATCATATTCAAACCGAATTAAAAGTCTAAAACAAATTACCAAGTCAAAAGATTCTTTAAAGGATTGCCACGTCCAAGTAGTCTCCAATCTGCATACGAGGAACATTTAAGTTTGAGATTATAGAACAAATTTGTATTTAATCAAAGACCAATAGCAGCTCAAAGCTTTGCAAGCAGTTTGCTATACCTCAAAGCTAAGGTCAGCCAACATTTTGCCATCATCCAACTGCCTCCTACCTTCGTAAGAGAAGGTCTTCCCCACCTTCATAAGAACAATGAAGAATTCAACACCCAAATCTTTTTTACTTCCCATCTAAAAAATTAATCAGTAAAGTCGAATCATATCGTTGCATCAACCATATTATATATGTCGTTGAGGATGTGCCTATCCATCAAATTTCAGCCCAAAAAAAAAAGTCTGTTACAAATTTCTTATGTTTGTGTGCCTTCCTGAGCCAGGCCTCATAGATTATAGCTAGTTAAAAGAACTTGATGAGCTTGGCTTTCAACCATTTAACAAGATTAAACAAGTTATGCCATGTTATGAACAGTTCAGTTCAATTGCCGATCGATCGCATCCCAAATGAGAAAAAGTGAGGGAAGAGACACTAACCTCTCTCACCATAAAACGACCATTCTTATCGGGATAAACAAAAGCAAAAGAAAGTCTTGCATCCCTTCTTCTTGCAGCCGGTGCTACTTCTTTAACCTAGGACAGAATCACAATCAACCATGCAGCCAGAGTGACAGGAAAAAAAATAATACAATCCTAACAGACATAACTTGAAATTTTAATGAAGTTAAGAGTTCATAGTTCATACAGTTTTAGGTAAAAGAGAATCATTTTCACCCCGCACCCCCATGCACATTACGCAGAGTGGGGAAAGGAGGGAGGAGTCAATGGGTAAAATTAAAAAGGCAATACATTGCACCATTCAACATACCAGATCAGTTAACTCGCGGAGAGTAGCATCCTTCCATGTATAAATTTGAACCTCATCCTTAGGCTCCTTGCCTCTGACTGCAAATTCCTCCCTCGAATGATGGCCCCCAATCTGCAGAGCTTTCAATGGATAAGTCATAGAGTCATAGAGAACATATTTCATGTAAAAAAAAAAAAAAGTGCACGGACCATGATCAAATACGAGGGAAAAATTATACAAACAGTGTTCCTTCATAAGCTCTAGCTCGAGTCAATCAGGGCGCTACAGCTTCTAGAAATGAATAATGCTGAATTCATCGACCATTCAATGATTACTACTGAACAAGCACATCTAGGATGACTAGAGAAGCCATTATAAAAAGCCAAAAAAAAAAAACTTTTTAAACTATAAACTATTTAAAAAAAAACTCCCGCAATATACAACCTCTTTCATTTACAGAATTTTTTTCCTTGTAAACTCCAAAAGCCTTTAGTAGACAAATTTAAAATTTTCTGCTATTGCACTAACTTGAGAATGAAATATATACCAGCTTGATAATCTAATGAATTGACATCAGAGTTCAGACAACAAATACCAAAGATAAAAATAGAGAAGAAATGGACTATGAATTAGAGTAGCAACTAATTAATAAAAAATGAAATAAATCCAGCTTCTCATAAAGCAATTTAAAAGACTTTGATAATATGAATTATGAAATGCTGAATACAAAACAAGTATTTTGGGCAGGAAATGAGCTGCTGAACATAACAATTGAACCAAAAAGTCACCACTTGACTGATAAACCCGCATTTATCTTAAACGTAACGAAATTAATGCATAAAGACGTGAACGCAGGACATACCTTAGTGAAAACTCGAAGCAATAAAGGACAAGTCTGCATTGAGAAAGGGAAAAAATAATTGAAATCAATATGAGCCTAACGTAAAACAAGATACAACAATTCATACATTTCGCTCACAACTAACAAGAAATTTGGTCTCATTCCAACTTACTAAGTACCAAAACAATAATTACAAGTACTAATTAACCCTTAAAACGATCATAAATCTTAATGGGGAACAACGCGAGGTAAGAAACCCCACAAGTTCCGAAAATGGGACTAGAAATTCAATCAAAAGAAGTAAATAATAGTCCTGCTATGAAACCCTAAAATATAAATATGCAAAGAAATTAAAAAAAAAAAAGGAAAAATTTGAGAAACAGAACCTTCTCGCGATCAACAGGCTCGAAGCGGGGGCGAGGAGGCGGTGGTGGTGGAGGGCCCCTTCCAGAAGGATGTGATGGCCGGCCCCTGTCTGCTTGTCTCTTTTGTGCTTCTCCTACTCCCGCCATCGCTCGTCTCTCAGTTAGCTCCTTGCATCTACCATCTGAGATTCTGAAGTTAAAAAACAAAACGTAATTGGGTCTGGCCCAAAATTAGGTCGGCAACGGGCCGCAGTGCTATATCAGACCCACACGAGATTTTTAACTCTATTAGAAGTTAGAACATGATGTCAATTTCTATACGTCTAACTAATAAGTATAAACAAAAATTATCTCGTTAACCCTACAAGCCCATCCTCTTGAGAATTTTTCATCTCTCATCAATGTGAGAGTATATTGTTGGTGAGACTATCTTTTATCTAGGGATGGGTCCTTTGAGCAGGGGAAGGAAAATAAGATTAAAAATTAAGCCTCTCGAGTCTTATGACAAGTCCGGTATAAATCTCTCAAATGATCGAAAATAAATCAATTTTTCCTCTCTCTGGTTTAGAAGCTTTTAGCTCTTTTACAAGTAATGAGATGTGAAAAATGTTAACTCTTGAATCTGAATCTTCAATCCCTTTATATAGGCTTCCAAATCCACTTTTCCACCAACGCATGATGCTAGCCCATGTCACTCTTTCATCATTACCCCATGCTTATTTTCCCCAATGGGCCGGAATGCTCTATCAGACCCACACAAGATTTTTAACTTTATTAGAAGTTAGAACATGATGTCGATTTCTATACCTGATACGTCTAACTAATAAGTATAAACAAAAATTATCTTGTTAACCCTACCCATCTTCTTGAGAATTTTGCCATCTCTCATAAATGTGAGAGTATGTTGTTGGTGAGACTAACTTTTATCCAGAGATGGGTCCTTTGAGCAGGGGAAGGAAAATAAGATTAAAAATTAAGCCTCTCGGGTCTTATGACAAGTCCGGTATAAATCTCTCAAATGATCGGAAACCGATCAGTTTTTCTTCTCTCTAGTTTAGAAGCTTTTAGCTTTTTTACAAGTAGTGGGATGCGAAAAATGCTAACTCTTGAATCTGAATCTTCAATCCCTTTATATAGGCTTCTAAATCCATTATTCCACCAACAAATGACTCCAGGCCATGTCACTCTTTCATCATTGCCCCATGCTTCTTTTCCCCAACCACTCATCAAACAGTCACTCTCACACATGGCTCAACCAACCCATGTCAGTAGAAACCCTTCACTACAACCTTTTGGCTATTGCTACACACTTTGTTAGTGTGATAGCCTGCGGTTCAATTGCTCCGGTAATGCTTCGTCTGTCAGGATCTCTTTCCAAGAAGAGCGGTTGAACAACTCTCATCATATCAGTCTTCTAGAATCCCAAACTTCCAAGCAGGGCATACATCATATGCCTTCAAACAAACAAAAAATATTGTGGTCTCAGCTCCGTTCCTCGGGCGTCATATCAAGAGGGATGATATTGGGTCAGACTTTCTCTAACTTCCTCAACCAGGTCGGGTCAGTGTCATAGACCACATCGGGCCGGCTTCCATAAATATTCAAATGCTGCCAAATCTAACATTTCCTCTCTGGGTCGGGTCGGTATCCCAACTTGCTTCATCATCAGCAGGTTCTGACCTGATGAGAACTCATTTGTATAATGGATTTAGACCACTATGTCTGACCTCAGTCTCTCTTGGTCAGGTACAAATCTCATTATACCATTCCTCGGTATTTGAACTTCCTCGGGGTGAAAAACCATCATCAACATTTATCCCCCAATTTTCGGTATCAATGAGTTGGGGAATTGATGCCGGGAACTTTATAAAAGATGATGGTGTATAAAGCTGGAGACCGACCTTATGTCATCTGGCTGATACTCATATGAGCACCTAATATAGCTTTAACCTGATGCCTCATGGCATCTTTCCAATACTTGGAATGTTTTTGAAGACAAAACTTTCCTCACATGCTGATGCTCAAATCCGTCAGATCCACGCTTCACATCAATTCTGAAAATCAACCTCGGACTGTAGGGAAGGTTTTCCCTCGTGCAACGGAAACATCTTAGGCACCAAGATCAACCTAATTTTTTTTTCTTTCTCCCTCTCTTAGTCGAATCTGACCAGCCATTGGTCAGATGTTTTACTTATGTTTTTAATAATTTTTCAGCCCCCGAACAACAGCTTAGATTTGAACCATTTTACACCTCAAACGTGCGCACAACTCACTCAAAACAGCTTGTAATTTATATGTGATGTAGTGGTATTTCAGGTCTGTTTTTCCTTTTAAAAACACTCCCTCAACACTCTTGAAATATCCATTTTATTTTCCAACACCGAATGATCTTCCGTGCTATGTCTCGCAACCAACAAAAACAGGGTAGGCTTGACTCACAAAATCAATCTCTAAACTCTTTAGAGATTAATAATATCACACCTGAATTTAATCTATTTCTCACTCTTGAGGGTAATAGCTTGACATTGCTCTTTAGGATTGACTCGGTATTATTCGGGAATACCTCATTCTGTTGATTAGCCATGGCAAAAATAAGCTGTCTAATTTGCACTTCTAAAGATTTCATTGTCGCTGCTATATTGCCCATATATGTTTCGATGTCGTTCATCCTCGACTCATTCTTCTCAAACCTCTCTGAAGTTGTAGCTACAAACGGGCACATGAGGTCTTCTAAGGATGGTTTCTACTCAGCTCTTTGATTATTAAAGCCATGAAGAAGTTGCAAAACGTTCTCTATATTAGCATATGACAAGTTCAGATGATAATAGTTAGACATATGACTGCCTCTATAGTTGTTAAAGTTCTAGTTGTTGACATACTGTACTTGCTCAAAACCCACTCATTTGTTGGGTAAGAGCATTCTATTAGCAGAAGCAGCTTCAATAGATAGTTGGCCCCTTTGATTTGTCAATACTGGTAGATGAGTCGTGAGAGACGATACTTGAGCTGTCAGTGCAACAATAGGAATTTTCATTGCTTCTTTTCCAACTCTCCTTTCACGAAAGAAAAAAATAACAATCAAAATATAAAAAATAACAACCAAAATCAAAATCAAAATCAAAATAAAAAAAAATCTAAATCTAAATCTAAATTAAAGCTAAGGTTACTTGGTAATAGTATTAATTCGAATTAAATTAACAATCCTCAGCTGTTTTCCACTTCAAATTGATTGCTGTAGAGTTGCATTTCGGGTCAAAGTTACTTAGTGCTGAATAATTAGAATTGATCATGTGCACTCGCTGGACCATTAAACTTGTACCTATTTGCTTAAAGTGCAGTGTGTGGTTATTTCCTATATATATATATATATATATATATATATATATATATTATATATATAAATTGATTTTGATATGTTTTTGCATTGAGCTTGCGCGCTCTTAATCATCCAAGCTCATTTGTTTCTACAAGCTTAAGGTTGTATTTCCTCGGAACGAATATGAGCTCTGTTTCCGTATCATCACCATCATCATCAATGGTCGATGCAATATTTACCACAAAGAACTTTCCTGGTATATCAAAGATAGAGCCCTTCAGCGGTGACCATTTCAAACGTTGGCAAGAAAAAGTTTTTGATATTCTGGATGTGTAAAATTTAGTCGATTACCTCATGAAATCAGCCCCTGAAAAGGGTTGTGAAGATTATGACAAGAAATTGGAAACTTGGATTGCTAATAATAAGGTCTACAAGTATAGAATTCAGAATACCTTTTCTAGCAGTTTTTATGATATTTATTACCCTTATAAAAATACCTTTGAAATTTGAGACTTGCTTAAAAAGAAATATGTAGTAAAAGAGGCTGGATCCCAACAATATTTCATTGGAAATTTTTTGAACTTTATGATGGTAGAGACAAAACCTGTAACAGATCAGTACTATCTTTTGATTAATAATCTCAAAACTGAGGGTATAGATCTTCTTGAGCGATTTGTGGCTGGCTGCTTAACTGAAAAGCTTCCAGACTCATGGAAGAACTATATCAAAACCTTGAAGCATAAGAAGAAACAAATAAACCTTGAAGAGGTAATTCTACCTGTAAGGATTGAGGAACAAAATAGAATCAGAGATGAGACTGAAAAGGCTAAGGAATTACACTCCAAAGCTAATTTGGTTGAAAACAAACCTCAAACTCATAAGAGACAAAATAATTCCAACAAGAAATTTTTAAATAAAGAAAAAATCCCATTTCTAAAAATAATGGACAATACTTTGTTTGTGGAAAAATTGGACACTATGCCTACCAATGTAGAGACAAAACTAAGAGGAAAGACAACAAAACCCCTCCTAAAGCCAACCAGTTGTTGTGGTTATCTCTGAAGTGAACATGGTTTCTGAGAGTAAAAATTGGATAATTGATTCTAGAGACACCAAGCATATTTATGGTGACATAAACTTCTTCTTTGATTATACTCCAGTGAGGGAATGAGAAGAATTTGTTTTCCTTAGTGATTTTCGGTCTACACCGGTTATTTGAAAATGAAAAGTTCTTCTCAAACTTAAATCTGGGAAAATCCTCTCACTGAGTAATGTTCTCCATGTTCCAAAAATTTGATATAATTTGGTCTCTATTTTTGTGTTGGGTAAATCTGGGGTCAAAGTTGTTGGGGCAGTTGTGAAACCTCTAGGGTTGGATCGGTGCCCAGCGCAGCGAAAATGGGTCTAACCCATTGATATCAATTATGTATATAATTTTAAATTATTTAATAAAATACTATATTTCATTACGAGTGTATAGAAAAAAAACCGGGACTGAATCGGAGTCCGGAAGCTCCAGAACGAGCGAAAACAAAATCGGCACGCGCGCACACGTACGCGTTCACGCGCGCGTGCACTGTTCATTTGAGCTGACTATGACATTTTTTTTTTGGTTTTCTTAATGCTTTGATCAAAACAAAGCTTCAGCTGTCTAGAAATTTCATTTGAGTGACTATGCCATTTTTTTTGGTTTTCTTAATGCTTTGATCAAAACAAAGCTTCAGCTCTCTGGAAAATTTCCAGAGAGCTGAAGCAATTAGGGTCTATTACCCTAATAGCTTCCGGTCTTCCCTAAACACTTCAAAAATACTCAAAATTAATTTTTATTTCAAAACCAACATAAATACATGTTATAGAATAAAAATCAAGTTTTTCAAAATATCAAATATTTTTACAAAAATATAAATTTATTCTAAATACGCATTTGCGTAAATTTTGAATCAAATACACAAACCAAATTAGAATCCTAATAAGAAATGTCTCGTGAATAATTATAGGTCACCCAAAGGTGGTCAAATGATTCTAGAATGGTAGTAATATTTAAGCTTTAATATAGAGTTCTAAACTCTAATTAATTGTTCAATATCCAACATGAACATCTTTGTCCTAAATTATAAGCATGTTGTGTTTATACTTCTAAAGTATCCTAATATAATTGATTAGTCTTATTCAACATTAAGTTATGTGATCATGCATCTAATACACAAATAAACATAGCTTATGAGAAGATCAAACTTTACCTAGTAAGCTTGATGTAATATCCAATCTACCTCTCATTTGTTGAAATTGTTAGAGAACTTCCAAGGTGTGCAAGCTTGACTTCAAGATCCAATCTTGTTTCCAATGCTTCCAAGCTCCACTTCAAGATCCAATCTTGATTTCTCCTAGATGAAATATTGTAGAGACCTCACAAGCTTCTCTAAACACTTCTCTAACCTAGGTTAATCTCTCTAAGAATTTGCTTATGCTTATTAATTTTTTTGTAATTAAAACCTTCCTAAAGCTTGCTATTTATAGCAAAACTTATGCAATTTTTAATTAATAAAAGTTGTAATCAAATTTTAAGTGGGCTTAATCTAATTTGTCCAAATGTGTATAATTAGGTTGACTAATCTCTATTGACTCCCACTTTAATTTAATCCAATTAAATCAAGCAAAGGATTAGGATATAGATTAGTTAAATGTTTGCAACCTTGATTTAATCCAATTAAATCAAGCCAAAACAAATATTATTACATACTTACAATTACCATAATATCCTTAAATGGTAGAGATAATTATGATTTTACAATTAAGCCTTTGTGTAATTATTGAATTAATCCAATTAATTCAATTAGGTCAAAGTAAATAATCAATGTTATCCAATAACACTTGATTATCTTAGTTGATAATTATAATATCGAATATTATCTTTTATCAAAATTAATCGGTTATCCAAGTGCTCAACGAGTACACTTCATATTGGGACTCTCTAAGTTCAGACATGTTCGTCATATAAGCCTAGCTAATATGTATACAATTCGGCCACCTCCGAATTCGCGAAGAACACAAATGACCTTTTTGAACTATACAAGTTGAGGTCATCACATATGTTTTAACAATCCCTCCGTTGTAGGCTATCCGAGTTGTGCTTATGAAACATAGAATATACCATCAAGTTTCCAAGGCGCACATCTCATGTCGACATGTCCACGATTCTTTACAACTGATGTGATCCAGCCTAGGTGATCGGCTTTGGCAAAAGTCTTTAAGAATCGTGACTTAACTCACATGGATACCTAAACCTCTTATGGTGCACATACGGGCCGATAGATCCTATCTTGATTTGCACTTGATTACTGAGTGCATCGGTCCACACCCAACGAACATCTAAAGGTCAGACCATGAAAGGTTTCTGACATACATGACATCAAAGTGTGGAGGATCTCACACAAAATCAATGTTATCATATAGTCAAAGGATTACATATGCTACTCGACTCGAGAAGATTCCTATTGACGGTGGTGTGTACTTCATACTATTAGGAATCACCTGTGAGTCATTCAGTATTCACTCTAACGAATATCCACATGTCTATATGAGTTTCCAAAACTCATGGTACATCGCTTTAAACTATTGGAACTCCAATTCCAATATACGACATATGCTAGTCTTCTATGTTATAAGAATTCGACCGTATTCCAAAACCAACGACTAGGAATATTTACTTTAAGAATAGTTTACACCTAGTGTCAAAACTGTTCTAAGGTCGATATCATTCTTAGCATATCTATACATCAATCTAATACACATAATGACAATACCATTAATAAGGTATGTAATGAAAAATGTAGCTATTTTATTAATTAATAATAAAATGTACACATCCGATTGGTAGCCAACACAACACTGAATTCCAAGCTGGATGTGATTTGCAAAAATCTGTAAACTCTTAACATGAAAGTTAATGGTGGATCCACAAGTTCACCATTTGGAGGAGCACCTGAGTCAGAATCTTTCAACCAACATAAAGAAACGGTGAATTATGTCAACAATTTCAACAGACAGAGGAACAATCCATATTCGAACACCTACAACCCAAGATGGAGGAATCATCCCAATTTCGCATGGAGCAACAATTCACGAAAAATGAACAACCCACCTCTCGGATTCCAACAACAGAACAAAGGCCAGGAGCAAGCAAATGAATCAGGAATAACAGAAGTGTTGACCCACTTGAAAAATATAGAAGCAAAACATGACTCTCAAGCAGCAAGATATGATGCTATGTTTCAATCCCAAACAGCATTAATTCAAAGTCAATCAGCTTCTATTAAAGCACTGGAGAATCAAATTGGACAACTGGCCAATGCTCAGAGTTACAGACCGCCATGTAACCTTCCTAGCAACACTGAACCAAATCCGAGGAACATTGGGAATGAGCAGTGTCATGCCATCATGTTAAAAAGTGGTACTGAAATCAACAAAGATGTTGGAGCCAAAACAACTGCTGAGGAAGTTCCAAAAGAAACAAAGCAACAGATGGAGGAAAAAGAAGCAAAGGAAAAAGAACAGATCACTCTACCTCCACATTTTCCTCAGCGTCTTCAGAAGAATAAACTGAACAAGCAATTTGCTCGATTCTTGAAGGTGTTCAAAAAGCTGTATATCAACATTCCATTTGCAGAAGCGTTGGAACAAATGCCCAGCTATGCCAAATTTATGAAAGACATTCTTTCACAAAAGCGGAGATTGAGAGATTATGAGACAGTAGCATTATCAGAAGAATGCAGCGCCATCATTCAGAGAAAACTTCCTCCAAAGTTGAAAGATCCTGATAGTTTCACTTTTCCTTGCACCATAGGAGAACATGACTTCGGTAAGACTCTGTGTGATTTAGGTGCTAGTGTTAACTTGATGCCTTTTTCTATTTACAGGAAACTACAAATTGGAGAAATAATGCCAACTTCAGTCTCACTACAACTTGCTGATAGAACGCTCGTATTTCCAAGAGGCGTAGTTGAGATGTGCTGGTCAAGGTTGACAAATTCATTTTTCCAGCAGATTTTATTGTCCTTGATATGAAGGAAGACGCAGACGTGCCAATCATCCTCGGGAGACCATTCTTTGCTACAGGTCGAAACCATTATTGATGTACAAAAAGGAAAACTAACCATGAGGGTACAAGACCAAGAAGTAACATTCAATGTTTTCAAGGCCATGAATTTCCCAGATGATGAAAAGAATGAGGAATGTTTCAGACTTGATGTGATACATAGTACCGTTCAGAACTCTGATGAAAGACAAAGTTCTACTGACAAACTTAAAGCATGTCAATTACCTGTGGAGCCTGAAGATAAAGCGCACTGCGTACTGAAGAAGCCAATTCTTGCACTACAAGCAACATAAGAGAAAAATTTCCACCAGCTCAACGAATTGGAGGAATTTCACAATCAGCCTTTTGAGGATGCCAAATTGTACAAAGAAAATGCCAAGAAGAGACAGGATGAGAAGTTAGTGCGCATACAACTGAAACCAGGGCAGAAGGTACTGTTAAACAAATCAAGGGTGAAATTCTTCCCATGGAAGCCAAAATCACGGTGGTTAGGTCCATTTGTGATCACCAATGTTTTACAAGATATAGCCGTTGAGATACATGATCCTGACTCCAACAAAACTTTCAAGGTTAAAAATAAGCGTGTCAAGCACTACTACTGGGGAGAATCATTTGAGCGACAAAAAGAAATTGTTACACTTTCAGATCCAGCTTAACGTTCGAGAAGTCACGTCTAGCTGACGACTTTAAACTTAGCGCTCGCAGGGAGGCAACCCATGCAATTTTTGTATATATTGTGATTTGGTGTGATTTAATTTGGTGTGTTTAGTTTTTGCAGATCAAGTCATTTCAGGATGGAAGAAGCTCTAGCAAAACTTTACAAGCAATTTCCTTCTCTCCCTCAAAAATCTCTGATGAAAGTCTACAAAGCTCGCTTGGAACGGATGAGACTACTGATGATCAAAGGTATTCCTACTGACATTCGTTGGATTATTGAAGCACGGGTTCGATTGGCAGGTGAGTCTTCTGACTCTTTTATTTCACATCTGTCTGGCTTAGGAAGGAGCACCTATGCTAAAAAAGAAGAGCCAAAAAAATGTGTGTTTGTTATAAATGTGCTCGCATGTTTTGTAATACTCGTTGTCGTTCTTTAGGAATGGTGTCTGATAACCGCGAAGACAAAATTAAATTCATTAGGGATGGCTTGAGTAAGGAGTCTATAGATGATATATCTTCGACTCTTGAGACGCATCCCAGTGGATGTTCATATAGCCATTCGCAAAGTACATACACAATTTCAAAAAGAAAGACATCAGTTAAGTCTTGGGAATTTGACAGACCCTGCCTTGCCTGATTGATTTATAAGAAAATTGGATGGGAAGCTTGTCCTTGACGCATAGAAGTCAATCAAGCCGCTACTTTTCCTGTATATATTATATCTCTTTGTCTTTTCCTGATAATTGTGATTTGTTTTGTTGTTTCTTTTATTTTCTCCGACATGATCCATACCTTTTTTACTATCACGATTCATTATACTGTTTAACTAATAATTGTCATTTGGCAAGTACTAATGCTATGTTGTTACTCACTCACCCTTTTCAGGTGTTATAAATTCAACTCATCATTGCACTTTTGAAGAATCCAGTAGTAAAACATGGAAGCCACTTCAAGAAGACGAGTTGAAAACATATGGTGGTTTTGAGCGTAGTAGTAGTGTTGGTACTAAAACCACAATACATAGAAGCAGCACAAGAATTGGGTCGAGTCTTAGCTGCAAGAAATATGCACTTAGTAAATGGCGGTGGCAATCTTGGACTTATGGGATCGTTTCAAAAGCCGTACAGGAAGAGAGGCAGTCATGTCTTGGGAATCATCCCAAAACCCTTGGCAGAGGCAATCTTATGGATCATCAAACGGAGAGTGAACTGATCGTGCCATGTATGTCTGAACGACTGGTAGAAATGATTAACCGTGCTGATGCTTTTATTGCTTTGCCAGGTGGCTTGGGTACATTAGAGGAAATTTTTATAGTGCTATCTTGGCGAACTTGAACATACACCAGAAACCAATTGGGCTGTTTAACGTTGATGGATTTTATGATTTTTTTGGTGTTTCTTGATGATGCCCGGAGAAATGGGTTCATGTCAAAACCTTTGAAAGAACTACTCTTTACTGCCAGAACTGCTCCAGATCTAATTGACAACTCTTAGCCTATGAACCACAAGTTGACCCTATCCTTTCAAAGATAAATTGGTCCGAGGACGATCGTGGTAAGAGGCGTCGGATTAATCT
>SKCR01012380.1:0-12623 GCA_019454045.1 Zanthoxylum bungeanum
AAAGGTTGCCATGGCCGACCTCATGAATACCGACCAGATAGCAAGGCGTGTTCAGGAAGGTAGAGCATCCTATTTTTGCGGATAATGTGACAAATTATCCTACTTTCATGGGAAAAACTGACGAAATTAGTATCTTGATAGGATAAAGGGAGTAAAGGTAGTTTGAAATTGGGAACCCTTGTGAAAGAAGGAGATTGACTCAACTAGGAATCCTTGTAAAAGAAGGAGTCCGATTTCTGTTTTTATTATAAATAGGAGGGTAGGCCATGTGTAAAGGGACATCTGAAAATCATCACAAGAGTGAGAGATTAGAGTCATAAAGTTCCAATTTGTAAGAGCAAAGGAGAGGCCTGAGAGGTGTATTTGAGTAATAAAAAGAGTACCACCCTGTTCTTGTCCGTGGACGTAGGTCGGATCTCAAAGTCCACCGAACCACGTTAAATCACCTTGTCTGATTGGCGTATTTCTTTGTTTTCCGCTAAGTTTGCTTTTGGTTCCCCGCATAACCAAACAAATTCACAGTTGAAGGAGGGTTCCCTCGGAGGTGATATTCCCGTATTACCCTGAGACCAAAATCCACCGTCAACAAGAAGTCTCAAATTTTATTTATGAAATGAAATTCAAACATGTAGAATTATTATAAAACATGAAATGTTTCAACATAAAACATTAAATTTCAAATGCATAGGAAATTTCACTGAACTTCTTCACTATTTGTTTGGCATTAGAGGATAAGCATCCATAGGAATAGTGACACTATCAGAAAATGATTCAGTTAAAGATGCACCAGTTTCAGAAATTTCAGTTATGTCACCATCCTCACAATCATTCTCCTCAAGACTTTCATGAAAAACATTTGAAGCTCCATTATATCCTCGAATTCCTGCTAATTCCATTGATACTTCTCTCATTGTAGGCCTCCTTTTCCCATTAAGATTCAAGCATCTTTTGGCGAGTTTTGCAACTTTTGTAATCTCGTCTCTATCACCCTCCTTCAAAACATGAACATCAAGGATTTCAAACAACCGTTCCTCTTTCATTGCACAGAGGAACGGTTGAAAACTCTTCATTTTGGTCATGTGATTGAAAACTCTTCATTTTGGTCATGTAGGTATTGGAAGAGTGTTCCATTGGGAATAAACTCATATACTAAAAGTCATCTCAAATCAATGGACCGATTCACGACGGGATGTCTCGGTTTCCATCCCTACCTCATGTTTAATATAAATAACTAAAATATTTATAGTAAAATCTTATATAGGGGGGTTTCACTTATTTAAAAACATTATCGGGTTTTGCTTAATTTCATCGGATATTATAGGGATTTTCCAAAAAATAAGTACATGATTTGAGACAGACCCTTACGACGTCTGAAGACACCTTGAGACGGACTTTTGCAACACATTGTGACAAGCTTGATACACCTTGTGACCGATTTAAGACACCTTGAAATATGCTTGATACACCTTGGGACAAGCTTGAGATACCTTGTAACGACTTAAGATACCCTGTAACGACTTAAGACACCCATCTTTGAAAAAAATTACAACGAATGGGTGTTTTTGTCTAAAAAGATTGTGTTTGCTTATTTTTAGATAGAGAAAATATATTTGTCCAAATTTAATAGAAATGTTTTTGAATAGCCCAAAATTAATAATTTCTCATATATTACTGCGTGTTTACCACATATTATTAGCGAAAACTCGTAGTTTTAACTTTGTTAATTACAGATTACAAACAACTCATTCAAATTACTAAAACCCATTGTTCTTCATGATCTTTATCTTCTACTTTTATTAAATTTTATATCTTATAAGATAGGAGTAGAAAGTTTATTTTCAACCCTTACTTTTTCAAAATTTGAACTCGAGTTATTAATAAAATAAAAAAACTATTTGAAAACTATATGATGAATCCCATGTTTACACTCTTTTTTTCTCTTCATTACTCCATAACTTCAACAATCTTCTCAATCCCTAAAACAAGAAAACAAGTAGAAAAAACAAGAAAACACGTTTTAACTTTGATATGGACAATATGACTCTTGATCATCTGAGTTCATGTTCTCATCATTTTTTTAGCCCTAATGATTAAAAAAAACTTCGGGGATGATGCGATATTGATTCAATTTAGTGATAATCCAACACAGAATTGAACAAAGAACAAAGATAGCACATGAATCACTCATGAACTTAATGAAAAAAACACGTGGTTCAGGCAATACTGCCTACTTCCACTCTGTAAATATGCATAAAAAAAAAACTTAGATTGATGATGATGGAGTAACAACAATTTGAGAACTCCATATAAAGAACAAATCTTTCATACATAAAATTTTCTAATTCTTACCCGGACTTAGAAAATCACACGTGAAGTAGCCAGGATCACCAGCATATGTAGCCTCTGTTTTCTTCTTTAATAGCTTATTAAATCCATGTGTCACAAGATTCTTAAATCTTAGGAAAAATGTGATTTCTAAAGAGTATAACATATTAGAAGTCTCAAATTTTATTTATGAAATGAAATTCAAACATGTAGAATTATTATAAAACATGAAATGTTTAACATAAAACATTAAATTTAGGAATTTTCACTGAACTTCTTTACCATTTGTTTGACATTAGAGGATCAGCATCCACAGGAATAGTGACACTATCGAAAAATGATCCAGTGAAAGATGCACCAATTTCAGAACTTTCGGTTATGTCACCATCCTCACAATCAATCTCTTCAAGACTTTCATGAAAAACATTTGAAGCTCCATTATATCCTCGAATTACTGCTAATTCCATGGATACTTCTCCCATTGTAGGCCTCTTTTTCCCATTAAGATTCAAGCATCTTTTGTAATCTCGTCTCTATTACCCTCCTTCAAAACATGGACATCAAGGATTTCAAACAATCGTTCCTCTTTCATTGCACAGAGAAAATATGCTGCTAAACTTTTATCTTCTTCAAAGTTGGTGAAACGAATCGGTTTTTCTCCAGTTAATAGCTCAGCAAGAACTACTCCAAAGCTATAAACATCACTTTTTTCAGTAAATTGACTTGATCTAAAGTACTCAGGATCTAAATACCCGAAGGTGCCTTGAACTTGAGTAGTCATATGTGTTTGATCAACTGTCATCGATCTTGACGCCCCAAAATCTGAAACTTTGGCGCGATATTTATCATCCAAAAGTATGTTTGTAGACTTGATATCTCGATGATAAATAGGTATAGAAGCAGCCGAATGCAGATAGTAAATAGCACCTGAAACATCTACAGCCATGCGTAACCGCATCTCCCATGTGATTGAAAACTCTTCATTTTGGTCATGTAGGTATTGAAAGAGTGTTCCATTGGGAATAAACTCATATACTAAAAGAGGAACTTGGGTCTCCAAGCAACTTGACAACATTTCTGTGGTTAATTTGAGATAAAATTACCACCTCATTGATGAATTCCTCAACTTTTCTCTCATCTATTATTTTAGATTTTTTAACAGCCACGATTTTTCCATCAACCAACATTCCTTTGTAGACAGTGCCTTGGCCAAGGATTCGATTCATGTTGAAATTATTAGTGGCCTTTTCCAATTCTTCGGAGGTGAACAATTTTGTTTTCTCAATATTACCTTTATTGGAAGACAACTCTTGTTGCAATAATAAACCGCCATTTCTCTTGAAGAATTTTTGCTTGAGTTTGATTTCCTTCTTCTTTTGACAAACTTATATAGCCACCATGCTCCAGTGAGTAGAAACAACATTCCGAGCCCGCCAGCAGTGCAACCTGCACCTCTTAAGGATCATAATGTTTATATATTGTCAAGATAATTAATTTATTTAAGATATGTTTGGGATTGGTATGCTGGAAATAGAATCACTAACAGTCAAGTAAAATAAGAGTTGTTATTCACCGGACGCTTTAAGTTTTTATGCTTTAAAAAATAAGTGGATGGAAGGGATAGAAGTACCTATAACAATAAATCTGTTACGAGATTTTTTGCCAAATATTAATGTATTTATTGTGGAGCATCTCCGTTCTGGGTCAGAGCCAGAACTGGAGAGGAAATAACCAGGGGGACATAATTGGGAGCAATTGTGTCCGCTTGTGGTATTGCAGATCAAGGAACCTGCATAATTAAAGCCAAAACACAAAACATCAAATTAATTAAACTATGGCAAGAAATTTTTAATTAAAAGAATCTTTACCTGAACATAAGTGTGGGGAATTAGGATAGGAATTATCGCAAATGCAAAGATGACCTGAGCCTAGTTGTATTATACAGTAATTATCCTTGTTACAAATTGTAGTTTGCGAATTATATTCTTCAAAACAAGATCCTTTTCCTTTTCCCCACTCCAACACTGCTGGAAATTTTTCTTGATCCTTCAAAACAATGGGATTACTCTGAGAAGAATAGTAGCTTCTGAAGAGCCAATCTTGTTCAACCATGGAAACAGAAGTGCATTCCTGATTGATACTTTGAGAGTATTCGTATGAAGTATTCGCATTGAAAACCTTACTATTTGGAGGAATGGTACATGACAAGTCGCAGCAATCAGTACCATTCTGTGTAGGATCACATGTACACATAGACAGGCACCCACCAGCAGAAGGGACAGTTGAATCATTCTTCTGTGCATAGTTGTCACAACCCATGGCAGTGAACCTATTGTCGTTTTGTGAGAACGAAAATGGGGTGCCTGTCATGTTAACGCCTTTAGCATTAGCAATGTTATTGTTGTAAATATGAATTTTTATAAAAATTGATTTTAATATTTTGATGAGTTACAAAAATTTATTTTAGAGAAGTTAGAAAATCAAAATTATTATGATGATTTAAGTTATTAAATTTTGTCATTATAATTGGTGTTAATGTGTTTTAATTAAAAAATTAATTATTATATTTTCAATAACTGAAATTACTTTTTATTATATTTTATTGAATAAGTTACATTTTGTGGTTAACATATCAAAAGCCTCACTATATTAACCCAAGTTGCATCTTCTCATTTTTTTAGAAAAAACAACAATATGAAATCACAAGAACCAGATCCCTATTTCTCTTATTCCTTGGTCTCTTCAAAAAAAATTTTGGTGGTGCACCAGGAAATCGCCATTGCCTGATTTCTTTTAATAGCATTCCCACGCTATTCCTTTTGATTTGTTTCATCCCAATTATAAGCTCTCATGAAATCTTGTTCCAAAAAGTTAGTAGAAAATGGGAATACGATTCTTTCCATTGGGATATATACTACATACAAGAATATAAATTTTCATTAATTTTTTGGATGGTTGTTTCAAAAATTGGCTATTAACATAAGTCCCCGCTAAAGATAAGATACCGAGCAAATAATTTTGGGTGTGAGTATACCAATCGATTTTGTGCAAAATCGATTGAGACAGTGTTTATCTGGGCTTGTTTTATCATGGGGACGTCGGGGCTGATTACTGCTAGCACAAAATCCGAGCAGAGCCGCGGAACGTCTTAAAGAGAGCGAACCGATCCGCGACTCAACCCAGATTCACTTTTTGCATCATTGTGAACGGTAAAATTATTTTAATTTGTGCTTATTGTTCCAACAATTTTAAGACGGATTCGATCTGCTATATTTGTTTATGTTATATTTGTTACTGTTCTTATGGGTGCAATTATAAGTAAATTATGCATGAAATGAATTTTAAGGGAATTGATAGGCTTGTGAGAAAGTTGGCTTTAACATATTTTATATCCTGAGTCTTGACAAATATTCATACTTCATGAAATTAGAATATTCGATGTTTGCATCCTGCAAAGTTATTTTGAATTAAGCTTTTACATATAAAAAAATATATACATGGTTATTGGTATAGATGTTCAGCCATGTGGGATTGTATGTTTTGATAAATTTTATGTTGGTATGCTTATGATATTCCTTATATTTAGATGATCACCTTTTTTGCTGTAGCTTTGTAAGCACATTCATGAAGTAACAGCTTTCATGTGGTAACAGTCATGCTGATGTTTTAGAATTGATCATTTTTTAAAAAATTTGGTGTATATGTTGCATGACTTACTTTGTTTTATCAAAGTCTTTATAGTATTTGAATATACATGTTTAAGTATATAATTCCGATGAAATCATTTATGCTAAATATGAGTGCGGATGAGACTGTAAAATTGATGAAGCTGTTGAACTTTTAGAATATGCAATGGTGAAATGGCTGTTAATGTATAGAGATGATTATTTAGAATTGTCAACAATTTCAAGAAGCTGCAGGAAAATGTTTAAATACATTTATAATTTAATTGATGACTATTAACTATTTATTGATTTTTTCAATGCTGCTAAATATGAGTGGATATATAGGTTATTGAGATTGATAGCCTGATGTCATATTCTGAAATTTTTAGACTTATCATGTGAGTAATATTTGAGAAATTATTTGGTATATATTGCCTATAATGAATTAGACATGTATTTACCGATTTGAATGATTTTGGATTAAAATATGTTGTTTTTGAAATCATAATTTTGTGGTTTCTTGGAAGCTGAACAGTCCTTGTATGTGGCTTATTTATATGGTTTAAATATGTAGAAAATGCAACTTCATTGTCTAGGATTGGCTTGATCATGTTCCATGTTTGAACTTATGTGCTGATCTTGTGGCCTTTATTTTACCCCAAGGATTATGCCAAAATTTGATAGTGGAATAGGATATGAGACTCGTAGGCTAGTAGTGGGGATCATCATAAATGGTGTTTGGTTCTTTCATGTGTTAATGATTTAATCAGCTTAGATCTTTTTGTGCTTGATCTCAATTGAGACTTGAAGGTTGTTCTCATTTTGTTGTATATATAATGGCTGAGCCAACTGCTGAAACAACAAAGATATTGCCATCTAAGGCAGAGAAGAAGAAGAAGAAGAGTAAAGCTTGCTAATTATTTTTCTAACTTTTTGCTGACAAGTATGATTGTTCTCATTGTGTGTTTTTCTTCCTATACTGCGATTGCTTATTGAATGTACATTGGAGAGAGACAACGTTTCAACGGATACTCTTCTGTTCAACATGCTGTTAGTGAGAAGCTAGAGAGCTGTGAATCATATGCAAATGCTGTCATAATTGCTAAGCAGAAGGTAATGAAGATGAATCAATTGCTGAAACTAATAAAACAACGATGATGAAATATGTGGGAATCAAATACTCAACGGTATGTTTGATGCATTATTTGATATTTGTCATGATGAATTTACTGCAAAAGAATATATATAAAATTAAGGCTGTCCTAAATACATGCATATATGATCTTTGTTTCAATATGAATGATTATGACCTTAGGAATAACAAGAATCATAATCACCAAAAATGAAACAATCTGGATGGACACTAATCTCTCCCTTAAGAAATGATGATAGTTAGTTTCAATGCTACAACTGTAGCAAACTAGGGCACCTTGCCCGGAACTACCGGTTAAAGAGTTCTGCTCCAAAAGTAAACTTTACCGAAGACCAACTTGTTACTACGATCTTTGAGATCAACATGTTTGGTGGATTTGAGGGATGGTGGGTAGGCATTGTAATTTTCCATCATGTCTATTATGATTATGCTATGTTCGAGTTATATGTATAAGCTGTAAATAAGTTAATGTGATGAGTTGTTTCTTAAACTATTATAGCAGCTAGAACTGGTGATGTGAACTTTAAATCTTATGAATTTTTAAATATGAAAGGTTTGAGAACCTAGAACTTTGAGTATAAGATTTATAGAAATATATAAATTTTATGATTGATATGGACATATTGTTTCTATGAAAAATATCTCTTTGATATTAAGAAATAGTGGGGGCTCGACCTCCAATGATAAATTGGAAATAGTGGGGGTTCTACCTCTAATGTTTTACTCATGGTTTTAAAGTGATTGAAGTGTGAAAAATACATGCATTATAAAGGTTAAAAAAACATTTGAAATGTTTATCTATTGATATGTTTATTTTTCTATATGCATTGTTGTTAATTGTGTTGAATTCTATGTTGTCTTCTAAATCTGTAATTGAAACAACTTAGAAGAAACTAGTGTAATTCTTGGAATAAAAAATTTACTTGGTCAGAAAATGGAATTTAATAATAAATTTGCATGTACTCCTTATAACTCTAGTGTAAAGTTGTTCAAGAACATTGCTGTCAATGTTAGATAATTTGAGTATGCGAACAACATTGGTAACTGATGTTATGTTTTGGTAACACTAGACTTGACATTGCATATGTTATAGGATTATATGTAGATTTATTAGTAGACTTGGTATGAGCATTGACATGCTATTGAGAAGGTTATAAGGTACCTGAAAAGGACCATGAACCTAGAGTTATATTTTTAGAGGTTTTCCGCTATCCTTGAAGGATATAGCGATGTTAATTGGAACATCTTTTCGGATGATTCCAAGGCTACCAATGGATATACTTACTTGAATATGAGATGATACCACTGACATCAGTTAGTGAAGAAGCAGCTTGATTAAGCAGCTTACTATGATACCCCTTTATGGGAGAGACTGATACCAGTTGTCTTGATCCATTGTAATAGTACCGGACTATTACAAATATTCAGAACTGTTATTATAACAGTAAGAGATTGTAGATACACAGTACAGATAGAGATACCTCTCTTCTGGTGCTGTAAGAATGGATCATGTAGAACTGATGATAATTTAGCTGATCCTTTAATAAAAGGACTAGCAAGAGAGAAGGTATACAATACCTAGAAAAGAATGAAACTATTGCCATTAGACAGTCACTTATGATGGTAACCCGACCTAATAGACTGGAGATCCCAAGAAATAGGTTCAATGGGTAATAACAAGTCATGAAGTGATGATGAATCATGCTAATTTTTTGTGAGTTTCATTCTAAGAGCATGATATCCTGAAGCGATAGAAGGATGAGTTATATAACTCTTAATGTGTTCTATATTCTATGTAGAGTGGAGTACCTAGCTACAAGAGTACTCTTGATAGACACACCCTATGTGAATGTAGAAGTGTGGCCGCTTCTTATGAAATTTTAGGCAAAAATTTCTAGAGCATTCACTATACTGGGATATACGAGCACGGCCGTAATGCTCGGGCTTTTGACTATACCCTGAAAGGTTTGTGTGTGTGACGTTGTCAGAGATAGAGTTCAAAACTATGAGTTACTCTAGTATAATTTGAATCGTCAACACTATGTAAAAGTTCAAGTCGAAAGACACTTTTATTTATGCACGACCTTATATCATATTGCTCGATGAAAATGTTTTTTAAAATTCAAGTGGGGGATTGTTGTAAATATGAATTTTTATAAAAATTGGTTTTAATATTTTGATGAGTTACAAAAATTTATTTTGGAGAAGTAGAAAATCAAAATTATTATGATGATTTAAGTTATCAAATTTTGTCATTATAATTGGTGTTAATGTGTTTTAATTAAAAAATTAATTATTATATTTTCAATAACTGAAATTACTTTATTATTATATTTTATTGAATAAGTTACATTTTGTGGTTAACATATCAAAAGCCTCACTATATTAACCCAAGTTGCATCTTCTCATATTTTTAGAAAAAACAACAATATGAAATCACAAGAACCAGATCCCTATTTCTCTTATTCCTTGGTCTCTTCAAAAAAAATTTTGGTGGTGCACCAGGAAATCGCCATTGCCTGATTTCTTTTAATAGCATTCCCACGCTATTCCTTTTGATTTGTTTCATCCCAATTATAAGCTCTCATGAAATCTTGTTCCAAAAAGTTAGTAGAAAATGGGAATACGATTCTTTCCATTGGGATATATACTACATACAAGAATATAAATTTTCATTAATTTTTGGATGGTTGTTTCAAAAATTGGCTATTAACATAAGTCCCCGCTAAAGATAAGATACCGAGCAAATAATTTTGGGTGTGAGTTACCAATCGATTTTGTGCAAAATCGATTGAGACAGTGTTTATCTGGGCTTGTTTTATCATGAGGACGTCGGGGCTGATTACTGCTAGCACAAAATCCGAGCAGAGCCGCGGAACGTCTTAAAGAGAGCGAACTGATCCGCGACTCAACCCAGATTCACTTTTTGCATCATTGGTGAACGGTAAAATTATTTTAATTTGTGCTTATTGTTCCAACAGTTATTTCTTTCTGCCATTCAAAGAAATTACAGAATATTAACTGCGATATAAGGAAGGCCGCTGCCGTAACATATCTGCGGTGATATTTCCAGGTTGATGCTTTTGATAAGAGCTTTTGGAGGAGAAGAAGAAGAAGAAGAAGAAGAAGAAGAAGAAGAAGAAGAAGAAGAAGAAGAAGAAGAAGAAGGAAAAGAAGAAGAAGAAGAAGAAGAAGAAGAAGAAATAAGAGAATTATCACAGACTAACTACTCAAAAGTCTTATCAAAATGCACCCATCTCCGATTCCGAAAGGATACTCAATCCCTACATCCCCGCACTGATTTGGACATAAAAGCGCTGATGCTTTGATTGTCCAGAGTAACAAAATGATCTCCAACAAAACAATACCATAATTATTATGAACTCCCATCTTCACATTTATTTTGTGAAACTGCAAATCTATTCTTATTCTTCTGCCATTTTCTTCAACCTCCATTGAAACATTATTCAGCAAGCAAATTAGCTTCACTTTAATCCAATTGGCCTTTTTAGTCTTCTTCATTATTTGTCAAAGTCTTCTCCCATTATTAATTATCCCCTATGTCATACTGACATATATATAACATGATAGCGATGTATCACTCACCATCGATCTCAAAGTTTTTAGAATAATTTAAAAAAAAAAGAAATTCACCACTTTTTTTTTAATTATTAGAAAATCTACGGTCAAATAAGGGTGGCAATGGGTCGGATCGGGTCGGACAATTATTTTTTTGACCCGAGTCCGGGAAAAGCATGGCTCGAGCGTCTTCCAAACTGGGTCGGGCCGGCCAACTCGGGCCTTGACTTAATGTTGTGAGGCCCGATTTTTTATTAATAAAAAATTTAAATATATTTTAATTTATTATATAGATATTTATATATATATATATGTACATATATATAATTTATTAGATAAATATATATAATATTTTTTAAGCCGGGCCGGGCCCGGGCTTAATGTGCTAGGCCCGGCTTAGATGCTTAATTGGATTTTGTATTACCAATGTGTGGGATAATTAATAAATAAGAATTTATACATAACTAGTTTTTAACCGTACATTACTATAAAGCACAATGGTGTGGGGGAAATATAATGTAACGATGGTTAGGATTAAGAGAAATAATATATTCAAATGCTATCTTTATGTAGCTTAATTACCTGCTCAGATCATTTCATTATATTCTAATACTGATAAAAATCATTCCATTATATAATTTTCTAAAAATGGAAAATGAAAACTACCAAATAATTAAAGAATAAAATCATTTATTAAAGGAAAATAAAAACTACCAAATAAATTAAAGAATAAACTCATTTATTAAAGGAAAATAAAAACTACCAAATAATTAAGGAATAAAATCATTTAATTAAAAAATAAAATCATTTCATTATAAATAAATTAAATAATAGAATCTCAATATCTCTGTAAATTCTGTAACACTGTGCCGTAGACACGGGCACACACTAATTAATATATATGTGATAAAAGAATTGGTATATGATTTATAAATAAATTAATATAAATCACTAAGACAAAAATATATTTTTATATTGTAGTAAATATTTGTTGGCTTTTTAGTGTTTTTTTTTTTTTTTTTTTTTTTGAGAATTAAATTGCATTGGACCATAGTAAGCCCGTTTATGATTGTTGCTGGGATTATAAAATGTTATTGTAAAAATAACTTTATCTTTCAATATAATTTTAGAATTATCCTTGTTAAAAATATGCTTGTATAATTTTTTTTATATTTAATTGAACGAGGTGTGTGAATAGGTATGAATGATGCGAAATTAATTTTATGTTTTTTATAATATTGGTTACATGTACTTTCAAATAGCAGAAGTGACGTATCGATAATTTGTTAAATTAAAGGCGGGGTATAGATAATTTATTAAATTGGAGGTGTTGTTGAGATAATTTTCTTTATAATATAAATTAATAAAACGGTTTCACATAATCCTTATAATGTCATTAAGACATAAATTGTTAGAAAGATCTATATCTTCAATTAATTGGAGGTAGTTGGTTAATAATTTCCCTTAAATTAATATTAATTACGTAAAGAAGTATTTCTTCAAAGATTCCTTGTCTGGACCCCTCTCTTGGCCATTCATTTTTATTCGGAAGACTGGAAGAGTAAGCGAACTTCTATTCAATTTAATTTAATCACGGATATCATTAAAATAGTCCAAATTATAATCGTTGAAGATTTCAAACATGACAAACTCGTCAAAGACTTCAGCTGACATTTTTTGGGGACAATTTAATTTGTTTCCGTCCCATCCAGTTATGTTTTTCGGGACAAAAAATCATTTAAATCTCGTCTTATATCTTATTAAATTTTGTTCCTTCTCGTTAAATCATATATTATCCTATTGTCTCGCCTAATCCCGTCTTGTCTCGCTTGAGTATTCATGACTATTTGTATCATTATCATGCCATGTCCCTGTGTTATTAGAAACATATAGTTGTAGTA